>LR749875.1:0-252364 GCA_902729485.2 Mus minutoides | reverse complement strand
GCTTTTTTTAAAGCATAGGTTAAGGACTATGTTGAGCATTAGTACACTCATAACCATTAGGATTTACAAAAGCTCAGGATGTACACTATCCTATCATTACTTACAAGTAAAGAAAAGAATAGGATCTCACTGACCTTGGGAATCTCAGTCAAAAACTACATGGTGGCATGGCATGTGCCTGGGTCTAGGCTCTGCTCTGAAGGTCTGTGTGAGAGTCTGGATAGCACATAGCCCCACTGTCACCAAGTGGCACTGACAGTAACTTAAAACTTTACTCAACAGAGAAAGAAAGACTTGAACACCAGCAAGAGAAAAAGCGCTTACTAGAAATGAAAACTGAGGGTGATGAGACAGGAGTGATGGATAGTCTGCTAGAGGCCTTGCAGTCAGGGGCTGCCTTCTGCGACAGAAGAAAAAGGACACCAAAGCTGAAAGATATTCGGCAGAAAACAAGAGGCTGATGTGACTGGCCTGGAGGTGGTGTTGACAGACTTTGATTTTATATAGCAAAGTAAGTATTACTTGTATGTCAAATTTCTAATTGAAAATGTTGGTTAATAAAAAGGCCTAAGGAATGACCACTATTTCTGACTGTGTTTGCTTTAGAATAAACAGGCTTGTATTTTGGCAAAAAAAAACCCAAAAAAACAAAACAAAAAAAACTTTACTCAAATCCAATATTCATCCTTTCATCCATGCTTTTCTTTCTCTTTTAAAATAAAAAAGATTTTTATTTATTTTTTTGAGACAGTCTTGGTAACTCAGGCCAGCCTTAAACTTAGGTCTTCCTATAGGGTTACAGGTATGCACCAAGTCTCACCAGTCAGTATTTTGGTCAGCATGCAGATCACAAAGCTCTACTGACCATAGACTACTTTTCATTCCTGAGAAAAAAACCAGTGAAAACCTGAAGAGATTTAATCCTTTAAGTGCTAAGTGAACTGACCTTTAGTGCTGACAAGGGCGTTAACTTTTCCTGCTGTAAACTGGGAGTGTTCAGGCTTCAGACTATATAGCATTCCTTCACTCAACCCAAGAATGTGCTTTTATTCCTAAGGAAAATTATTTTGAAAGTATTTCTAATAGACACACTTGGCAGCCAACTACAAAAGCCATGTAAAACTGAACATAAAAAGACATAACAAACACTCTACATTTGTTCCAATAAAATTATCCAGAAGAGAAATCAGACACAAACAGCACTGACAAGACATTTACACCAACTGCTTGCACTAAGTGACGAGGCAGTGTCATTCCAGTGTTTAGTTTTGGGAACATGAAATTCTGTAGCTACATAAAATCAAGACATTCACATTTGAGGTTGGTTGTCACACAGAACATTTTCCTTAAAGGCCTGAAAAGACTACAAGTTAACTTTCCTTGTGGATTTGTAGACAATGAATTTTAAAGCTATAGCTAAAGAGACAGTACAAAAATCCCACTAGCATGAACATTTAAGATTTAGCAAGCTGCTGTATTTCACTCACAAGGAAGAATGTTAGGACAAAACTTGTCTGTTAATAAAACTTAATAAAACTCCTCTGATGTCCTTTTCTAAAATGCTCAATGACTTACTTCCTTATGATCTCTAAGTTAGTTGTATTTCCTCAGTGTGTATGTATGTATAAAACTTTATTCCAATGCAGCACACAACTATTTATTAATCTATTAAATATCAGTATACAGTACAGATTTCCAGTTTGATAACTATATAGCACAGTCATAGATACAATTCTGTGCTCAGATATGAAAATGCAGAAACTGTCAAATGTGTTACATCTTTTCACTGACATAAAAAATATTTGCATCACAAGGAAGAAGTTTTAATGGTCAACATAGTTTATATGAACTCTTTTATCAGAACAAGGAGTCAAGACTATCAAATCATCACAATTTAATAAAGTAATTTGGAAAATTCTATCTTTAAAAATGTCAGCATCTTTTATATACTAGTAACTACACTGGAGGGTGCATTCTCTATTTTTTTATTTTTGGTTTTTTGAGACAAGGTTTCTCTGTGTAGACTGACTGACCTGGAACTCTGTAAACCAGTCTGGCCCTGAACTCAGAGCTCCACCTGCCTCTGTCTTTTGAGTGTGGGACTAAAGGCGTGCACTTCCGTGCCCAGCAAAACTAGTACTTTTAATGGAATGTGTTTCAGAATGAAAAGATAAAACCAATAAATTTAAACTTAAAAAGTTGCTCCAAACTAAAGTGGCCCCTTTTTTTCTTTTTAAAGAAATATTTCTGATGACCAAGTCAGTTGTTTAAGAAAATACTGTTATTTTCAGTGCACAGAAGCACAGCCCCTTCTCTCAATTCCATGAAGTCATTTAAGTTAAATGTTAAATAATGTTAATATTCATAACTATGTGAGACAATGGACTATTGCGTATATACATACATGTTTTTACAGACATCTGACCCAGAGGCAAAGATTCAGAAAGGTGGAAAAAAAAAAAGATTTTACCAGGATAAATCAGAAATGCTCTGAAGAAAGTTTCCATTTTTCAGTCTCCAAACAAGTCAAGGTCCCCTAAAGCAATGTGTAGGAAGTGTGGTGTACAAATTGCCTAATGGACCTTTCTCACTAGTTTAAGAGATTAACTCTCAGTGTTAAGGCTATCCTCCTGTTGGCGGTTTGCCAAATAAAGTTCATCATGATGACACAGAACAGTCATTTCCTTCACCTTAGCCAGGTGGATGGCACCCACTGAGGTTCAGTATCCAGTTTGTTAATGAGCCTAAGCAATTCCTGATAGGCTTTATCAAGATCTGAATTCACAATTGCAGTGTCGAAGTAGTGGCCATTGTTCTGCTCCATCTCTCTCGTCTTCTCAATGATCTCCCTTAATTCTTCAGGCTGCAAGGAAAGCATAAAGACTGTGAGAGTACAGAATACCAGGATGAGGAGTCAGGAGGGTCACTACATGGCTTTCCTGTCTGTTGTAGACTCAAGAGTGCCTTCCCAACCCTTCTCTTGAGCCATCTTGGTACCATCAGCATCTTTAGAATTCTTGTTTAAACCCTGGTTTATTTTGTTCTCATGTATTTTCATTTTATCTTCATGCCTGAAAAACGAGTGGGTTATTTTGACTTCCCTAAAAACTTTCATTTTCAAACATTTTAGATCATCATAACCTTTCCCTAAAAGTAGCATTGGGTCTGGAGAGATGGCTCAGCAGTTAAGAGCAGTACATGTTCTTACAGAGGACCCAGGTTTGATTCACATCTACACTGTGATGGTTCACAACAATCCCTAACTCTTGTTCCAGGGGGTCTGACACCCCCTTCTGACCTAGATAACTGTAGGCATGAGGTACACAGACATAATGCAGGTGAAACATCTATAAACATAAACATAAATAAATCTTTAAAAAAGCGAGTAATATCTAATAAGGAGTCCAACTTTCTGACTAGAGTAAATGCCTCTAAACATTCTTTACAAGAACATTTGCTTTTGCTAGAGCTAGTGGTGCACATCTTTAATCTCAGCACTTGGGATACATAGGTAGGTGGATCTCTGTGAGTTTGGGGACAGCCTGGTCTACACAGTTCCATTTCACCCAGGGCTACACAGAAAGACCCTGTCTCAAAAACAAAACAAAAATGCCTTACCTGTACTACAAATTTAGGCAGAATTAACATTATGAGAAAACTAAAGGACTGATATATTGTGTTATCTTTTCTAAGAAAATCTTGTATCAATCCAAGATTTAGTAACATGCAATTTAAAACTTTCAATGTACAAAGGATATTCTCATTCATATTCTCTCTGTCTCTATCCCCAGGTGCCTAGAATTCTTGTCCTTATGCTTCAAGTACTGGGATTACACTAGAAGATTTTTTTCACCCTCATCTGTGGTTACTGGAATTAGAATGGCCCCCACAGGCTCATATTTTGAACACTTGGTTCACAGTTGGCACAACAATTTTAGGAAGAATTAGGAGGTGTGGCCTTGGGCGGGGAGGTGTGCCACTGGGCCTGGGCTTTAAGGTTTTAAAGTCCACACCAGGCCTTGTCTCTGTCTGCCTCAAATATGAGCTCTCAGTTACTTCTCCCTCACCAGACCTGTTTGCCATGCTCCCCACCATAACGGTCATTGACTCAGTCTCTGAAACTAAAAGCAAGCTCCCAATTAAACGTTGTCTTAGTTATGGTGTCTCTTCATAGCAATAAAATGAGACACCACCTAAAAATATTTATAATGTAGTAGCCATTAACCTTGTTTTCTCACCCCTAAGGAATTACTAAGCAATTTATGTCATATATTCAGATCTGTCTGTCTTGGACATACAACTTGTGGTCTATTGAGTCGGAGGTGTTTTCAAGTAGCATCTAGTATTTTTAGGTTTACCCCTTGTTGTATTAAGCATTTGGCACTTCATTCTTATTTATCGTCTGTTTTTCAAGATGTAATAAAGTTACAGGAATCAAAACAGTATGGAATCAGTCTAAGTGCAGAATAGAATCCAGAAATAAAAGTGCCAACACAGTGAGTGACTCAGCAGGTAAATGAGACCCTGACATGTATGCTGTGGCACACGTACACCTCCAACCATCATACAAACTATATGTACTGTGCCAACAGAAAAGACAGACTTTTCAACAAAGATTGTTGGAACAATTTGGTAACCATATTATTTCAAAAACAAAACTTCCTGTCACATCACACTAAGACTATGAATAATTTAACCAAAATACACAAGCTAAAATATTTAAGAAAACACAGGATAATGACTTTATAATTTTTTAAGACATGTATAAAGTTCATTATCCATAGGAAAGTGGAAAATTTAACTTCATTAAAATTAAACATTTCTCTGGCAGGGTTTTATGGCACACGGGTATACTCCCAGCACTTGGGCATCAGGGAAAGGCAGGAGGATTGACCATTTCCTATCATCCTGAGCTACATAGCAAGATCCTGCCTTATATCCAAACTAAAACAAACCAAACAAAAACTTATTTCTCACTTTCAAAGGATGTAGTTTATATATATATAAATGTCATATATATATATGACAGCTGGGAGTGGTTATGTATGACTTTAAGCCCAACACTAAGATGCAAGGAGGTGGATCTCTATGAGTTCAAGGCCACTCTGGTCTACATAGCAAGCTTCTCAAAAACAAACAAAAAACCAAAACAAAAAGCAAACTGAGATCTGGAGAAAGTAACTGCAATATACACATGTACCAAGGGGCTACCATACAGCTCAGTGGGGAGAAGTGCTTGTTCTGCAAGCCTTCTGATCTAAGTTTAATTCCTGGGACCAATGTAAAGATGGAAGGAGAGAACCAATGCCAAAAAGTTGACCTCTGACCTTGATATCCACATCATGGCACACATGCACCTACCTACACAAATGTACACATACATACATACACACAATGAAAAAATATATAAGCAGTCTAACTTTAAAATAACAACAAGGCTTGAGGCCTGCACAGAGAAATATGCTCAAATGCTCACATGAAAAGATTTTCATTATTTCCAGGAAAATACGGATGAAAACCATATGTATAACATGGTCTCCATCAACACATCCAGTAAATATCTAAAATAATTTAAACATTCATCCACACCCCCATTTCTGTTCCAGATCATGTGGGAAAACAGAAGAAAAATAAAACAAGGTTTGTGTGGAAAAGAAGCATTCAATTCTGGAACTCTAGCAAATGTGGATCAGCTAATGAGAAAAGTCTGCTGAGACCTTTGGAGTAGGCAGCCCTGTCAGGAGGTGTATGGAGATTAAAGGGGTTTTAGGGCGTTCTAGATACTCAAATACAGATCTGAGGTTAGCAGTAAGAGGTGTTTGGGGAAGATGGGAGCAGCCCTGTAATAAGGAAAGCTGCCATGGTTCAGCCAGCTGCAGCTGTGACAGTTTTGGGACAAGTGACAGAAAGAATCATCAGCTTGATAGTTGATGCTGTAGAGCTTCGAAGCTCCAGCAGCTGAGGTGAGGGTGGAGTCTTGCTTGATAAAAGTGATGACCCAGCACTGTGACAAGTTTACCTTTGGGTTCTTGCCTTCCTTGGCTAACAACGCCCGAAGTCTCTCTTGTGAAGGTGGTGCAATGAAGATGATATATGGTTTCAAATCTGAATTCCGGAGGGTCTTCAAGGACTGTAACAAGGATATTTGGGTTGTTGAAATAATTGCTATCACTGAACTACTTCTCAATAATATAGATTGATAAGATGTCTATAAATATTCCAAATATTTCATCATAAATAATTCATAGCATCTTCATTCACTGTAATGTATTTAAATATAACTTCACATATATTATGTTAGCCTAGTGTTCTAGATACTGAAATACAGGTAAAAGACATTGAAGGTATTACAACTATAGGATAATAAATCACATGCATTATAAAATCACAGTACAAGCCATTTTTGAGGATTTAGAATCCAGGCAGTTGCCTTTCTAGGTGAAGATAGTAAAAAGCAAAACCAGAGAGAAAAACTTCCCATATGGAAGCCAAACATATCCACAAGAAAGCAGACTGTCTGCATTAAGAGCTATGGACTCCCACTGTCCCGTCTCTGCATTACTAATGTGCATTCTCAAACTGAAGTGCTCCAACAACCCATTATATACATACCCTTTCCTAAACAAAGAAACATTAATATGCTAAACTACTTGAAGCCTTGTGGTAATATTTGTTAATCTAAAGAAAGAATTCTGAAAGAAATAAAGTTTCCTTACATTAAATGTTAATGGTTGAAATAGCACAAACCTCAGCCTCTGCTCTATGGAAACCCTAAGCCAAACAAGCAAACAAACAAAAAGAATTGCTATTTTAGCAAGCCATTTTAGAGTCTATTTCTGTCTGTGTACACTGACTCAATGCACCCTTGATTTTGTGTTCTGAATTGCCATCAGCAACAGACCTAGCACATTGATCAAAGTTCTATGTTTAAGATGATTGTTTATAAAAAGCAAAAGGTTTCCACAGCAAACGCCATTTTTCAAACCTCAAATCTCATCAAGCATCTTTTAAAATAGGAATCTATTGGCTAGTAATTTTGTCTGGCTTACTCTGTCAAAGAGGTGAATCCAAGTTCTATTACTCAGACAGCACTGAGCCTTCGCTGGGACACTTGGGAGCCCTTGAAACAGTGGCCTTTCAAACCTAAGAACAACTTTCAAATTCTCTAATTTTTCTCAGAACAGAAACAGTATTTTCTGAAGACTTTTTAAGTATGGTCAGTACAAGAGTTAACTGTATTTTAAGTTCCTAAAATATATTCATGTTGAAAGTAAGAGAGATTCAGCTACACATTTGAGTTTACAAAGTGGGTAGAAAATCACACGAAGATTTAAGTAATCTGTGTCATTCTTGGACCAGTTTTCACTAGATTACTTTACAAAATATGCCCTCCAAGTTTAACACACTAAAAAACACAATTCTAGTTGTACCTGTGTTCGAAGACTTAAAAGACATATTTTGCCAGAGTTGATTACTTGTCGTACAGAATCTATGCTGGTTCCATAGAGATTTTTCTCAAATTCACCGTGTTCAATGAACTTGCCAGCTGCCATGTCTGCTTCAAATGCTTGCCGGGAAACAAAGTGGTAATCTCTCCCCGCTACTTCATGGTCTCGCCTATTCCGAGTTGTATCTAAGCAGACAAATTCAGATAAAATAATAAACACAGTGGGAGGGAAGGCTGATCAGTGGTTAAGATCATGTACTGGTCTTTCTGGAAGATCTGAGTTCAGGTCCTAACACCCACAGCAGGAAGCCTGCACCTGCCTGTAACTCTAGCTCCAGGTACGTGACACTATCTTCATGGGCAAGTGCACTAAAATGCTCCCCCAACATACATATAAATAAAAATAAAATAAATCCTTAGTAATAATAATAAATATAGATCAGTGTGGAGAAGAGGGATAATCAACCCAGTAAGATTTTTTTATTTTATAATACAAATTATGAAATAATGAATTGAGAAAATGTTAAGGACCTGTGTGTTTATTACTGTTCCTATGAAGACATGAAAAAAAATGTCTATAGCGTTTTGTTTGGTTTTTTTTTTTTTTTTTTTTTGGTTTTTTCGAGACAGGGTTTCTCTGTATAGCTCTGGCTGTCCTGGAACTTACTTTGTAGACCAAGCTGGCCTTGAACTCAGAAATCCGCCTGCCTCTGCCTTCCGAGTGCTGGGATTAAAGGCGTGTGCCACCACGCCCGGCTCTGTCTATAGCGTTTTAATAGTCAACTGTAGTTACCTTGATCCAGTTTGTTTATATTGTAAAACACTGCCAAGTCATCGTTCCTTAAAGTTTACTTCTGTTAGAGTAGGTAAACTTAATATGTAATCTTAAAGCTCTTTTTAGAAATTAGTTCTAAATTTCTATCTTCAATATCAGTTTAAGAAATGAAGAATTGTTTTTCCTTTGTGGGAAAGGAGACTAAAATATAATTTACTTAGAAAATCCTTTAGTGCCATACACTTAGGAAAATTTTAAGTTCCTCAAGAACTGCCTTTAATAAAAATTTGCCAACAAGTTTGGTTAACAGATCTCCTTTTGTTTCCTGACACTGCCAACACTGTGCCAATGCAGTGGACGTTTTCCTGTGTAGTTAAGATTCTGAGAAAGGCACGAGAGAATGGGAGTGTATCCAAACTTACGAGGAACGGCAGATGCAAAGCGGTCTTTTTCTTTGTTCATTAGTCTCTGGCGCAGTTCATTCTGGCCACAGTTCTGTGGACCGATCAAGATGATGGGTCTTTTCCTATTTGCTGGCTGGTGGTAAAGTGACATTTCCTCATACGTTAAGATCTCTTCATTGTCATAATCTTTGGAAAAAGAAAAGAGTTAAGACTTTCAGATACAACTAATGTCATGTCATGAAGATGTACTTTTACATAAAATAGTGAAGTTTTGCTGGTATTGTGTGTTTTGAGGTAGAAGCTTGCTCTGTAGCCAGGCAAGCCTCAAACTTGTAGTGATCCTCCTGCCTCAGCTCTCAGTGCTGGGATTACAGGTATCATGCCTAATTTAAAAATAACTAGTTTGCAGAGAATACTGTAACACAGGAGAGACTGCCAGAGGATACACTTATGAAAATGTGTCATTTTCATAAAGACCCCAGTTAAAAGGGTTATTTTTAGGATCAGATATAGTTGAGAGCAAGTATGGATGTGCATACAGTGCTTACAAGTAGTATATGTGAGAGTGATAGAGCACTTGGCTGGATTTCCATAACTTAAAAATAAGTCATACTTGTGATATCCATCCTTAAATCCGAGGATTAGAGTAACAAAAGTAACTAAAGCCCAAGATACAGATGAAGCCAAAGCTATCCCATCCGAGCAAGTGCAAGCAATTGGTAGTCTGGCATGTCCTAGGAAGAGGCACCAGTCAGTTCCATGAAGGAGGGTAACCTTTTAGTCTTGCTAGTGCCCAGCCTAGAGTAGGAGCTCAGGCTGTATTTGTTTAAGTTTTAACTCAACTGTTCAATTACCTATAACAATTTAAGCAGATACCTGAATATCTATTTTGAATCTATTAGTCTGCAACTTCAAGAAATTTACTGTGAGGTAAGAGCACACAGTTTATTGCCATGGAGCACAGCTGGTACTTTAAGCAACATAGACAATTGCTTCCTTTCTCAAAGTCATTTCCTTTCTTGTGAGCGTCCCATATGGAAAATCAAAAGACAAGAACAAGATCAAAACAAGAGACCAAAGACACTAACACGTTTAGACACACTCGTCCGCGTCTGGACCAGCCAAATGCGACCTCTGATGGCGATGGAGTGGGATTCCGCTTCCACTCCCTCTCCACCCTATGGAGAGGGAGTGGGATTCCGCTTCCACTCCCTCTCTGCCCTCTCCAGTACGAGGAGCACTCTGTCTCCCTCGTTCCGGAAGGCTCCTTCCTGACTGTCTTTCACCCTTGGAACGTCTTCCAAGGGTTGCAGCTGGCGGTCCCAGGATGTCTCCTTCAGAAACCACTATGTCCTCATAAGGCCCATAGGCCCGCAGTGGCAGCTGCTAAGAAACCACAACCCAAATTCAATGGCGCCACACTCAAACAACATACACGACTCACACAAGACCAAGGGGTCTTCAGGGTTCCTGGGTGTCACGTCTCCCTGTACGGGCCACCAAATGTAAGACCCAGAGGGAACAGCTCCACTCAAGTCTCGGGATTGCGTACACCCAAGGAATCAAGAGAGACCGTCTTGATGCAAAATCACATGAGGCCTTTGATTTACAGAGCTCTGGGCTGATAAGTATCTCCCGCAGGGAGACAGAGGAATCAACCTCAAGGTTTGAAAGCTAGGGGTTTATATAGTGGAAGGGTCAGGGGAAGGGTAGAAATTGGTGTGGTTACACGTGATTAATTAATTTTAACATCAGCAGCTTAAGTAGTACGTGCAGATGTCAGCACTGGGGGGGGGCGGAGGGCTGGGGTAGTAGAGCATCTGGCTAATTTTTTTTTTTTTTTTTTTTTTTTTGGTTTTTCGAGACAGGGTTTCTCTGTATAGCCCTGGCTGTCCTGGAACTCACTTTGTAGACCAGGCTGGCCTTGAACTCAGAAATCCGCCTGCATCTGCCTCCTGAGTGCTGGGATTAAAGGCATGCACCACCACGCCCAGCCTGGCTAATCTTAAACCAAACCATACAAGGAAAATGAAGAAGGCAAAGAGGCGTCAGCTGACGAGTTAACAGCTTTTATGTAGGCATGTCCCTACTTTGCCCTACACCTGTAATTCATCAGGCTTTCCAGCACAGATTTTGAATTCAATTTTAATTCTCTTTTCTTACAAGGTAACTAGCCATGTGGCAGAATGGAGATTAAAATAAATGGGTTATTTTAAATTACCATCTATGAGTTTTATTTCTGGGAGCATGAGGATGAGAGGAAGAACCAGGACTAACTTACACATAAATGTGTCACATTCCTATGAAATAAGCCTTGCAGACTTTTAGACAGTAGTGCTTCTGACTTGAATCTGGCTTTTCTAATGTGTACCAAAGCAGAGCTAAGAAATTCAAATGCAATGAAGATCAATCAAGAATGCACCCAGAAAATAAAACTGAATTTAAAAAAAACCGGTAAGTGGTGGTGATATCCAACTAGATTGTAAGTGAATCAATCAGGGCAACAGCTGTTAGCCAGGTGCAGCAGACTGCTTTCCCAAGAACATAAGCCCAGAGATGTTAATACTTTAAAACTTTTTAATCTTAGCAGTCTGTCAATATAAAATAAATATTCCTGTGTGCCGGTCTCAGCCAGTAAGTAATATGCTTTGTAGAATGACCTGCCTCTCTGACTTAAGATACTATAGACAAATTATTCATTTACCTCAAACACATTTGTATTTGTGTGTGTGTAAAAACTGTTAGCTGAAATACCCAACAGCAGGGAGACAGAACCTTAAGAGACCACCCCCAGTAGTTAGACATGGCCTCTAGGGAAAGGATGGGGCCACCTACCCATCAAAAAATTTAACCTAGAATTGTTCCCGTCTAAAGGAAATGCAGGGCCGGGCGTGGTGGCGTACACCTTTAATCCCAGCACTCGGGAGGCAGAGGCAGGCGGATTTCTGAGTTCGAGGCCAGCCTGGTCTACAAAGTGAGTTCCAGGACAGCCAGGGCTATAAAGAGAAACCCTGTCTTGAAAAACCAAAAAAAAAAAAAAAAAAAAAAAAAAGGAAATGCAGGGACAAAAATGGAGCAGAGGCTGAAGGAAAGGCCATCCAGAGATGGCCCACTGTACAATCCATTCCATTTGCAGGCACCAAATCCCAGCACTATTGCTGATACCAAGGTGTGCTTGCAGACAGGAGCCTGGTATGGCTGTCCTATGAGCAGCTCTGCCAGCAACTAAGACTGATGCAGATACTCACAGTCAACCAATGGACTGAGCCCAGGGACCCCAATGGAAGAGTATAGAGGAAGGGCTGAAGGAGCTGAAGAGGATGGCAACCACATAAGAACAACAACAGTATCAACTACCCAGGCCCCTCAGAGCTCCCAGGGACTAAACTACCAACCAAAGAGGATACATGACTGGTCCATGGCTCCTGCTACATATGTAGCAGAGGACTGCCTCATCTGGCATCAGTGGGAGAAGAGGCACTTGGCTTGATGCCCCAGAGAAGGGGGGATGCTAGAGGGGTGAGGCTGGAATGGGAGCACCCTTTCAGAGGCAAAGGGGAGGGAGATGGAGTGGGGGAAGGTTGTGGAAGGGAGACTGGGAAGAGGGATGACATTTGAAATGTAAACAAATAAAATGATTAATAAATAAAAAATTGTTAGATGCATGTAATAATTTTGCAAACATCTTAAATAGAAAAAAATGTTACAAGAAACAATATTACAAATGTCATAAATACAACTGCTATTTGTGAGATTAGAACTTACCATCATTTTTATTGGCATTATATAAAACCTTTTTCCTCTTCTTTTTATTCTTCTTTGCACACCACAGTTTTCCTATTGATCAATCAAAAATAGTTATAAACACTGTATCTGTTTCCTAAAACAATGCTATTTCAAATTGATTAAAAATTTATTATACTATTGACGACTATTTTTTCAATTTATCATTTTCTATTAATTACAATGTAGACAGATGTATAATATTTTCATCTTTTCTTACATCTAAAGATAATGAATTTAGCCTCTTCTATTACTCCTTAAAGGCCTACACCTTTATTTCTTGACAGTTGCAGTGTGTAAATTCAACATGGTTCCAGATGAAAACCCAAAGACTCTTGTTTCTACTAATACCAAATGTAAGTGCAATAGCAAATATAAGTGTCTAACCTGATTTCTCTGGCTCCTTATCTTCTTCTATAGTTTGCTTCATGGCTTCCCTTTGCTGCTGAAAGCTTTTGCCTAATAACACAAAAAGAACAAACAGAAGGATAAACATTTTTAATCAAAGAGAAAATACTAGAAGTAATTTCACACTGCAGAAGGGGTTTGCCCTTCTGCCAATACAAGAATAATTCAGGCTAAGACACATAGCCTACAAATGCCCCCTTTAAAGAGAAGGCTTATTTTTAATTATGTGTTTGTGTGGGGTGTGTGCAACATGGATACTGGGAACCAAACTTGGGTCCTTTCAGAAAGCAGTATCAAGTCTCAGTCAGTGAGTTATCTTTCTAGTCTAAGACTGAAAAGGTTTGTTTTGACCCTGCTTATCAATCTAATCATATGTATTATTTATCACTTATTATAAAAAGATGAACAATAAACTAATATCAGAAAATTTAATAGTTCACCTTTAAAAATATTTTCAATGAGCATTACTATATGGTACTTTGTAGTTCCATGCTGGGACATGTGTACTGGCTGGTTTTGAGTGTCAACTTGACACAGGCTGGAGTTATCACAAAGAAAGGAGCTTCAGTTGAGGAAATGCCTCCATGAGATCCAACTGTAAGGCATTTTCTCAATTTGTGATCAAGGGGGAAAGGCCCCTCGTGGGTGGGACCATCTCTGGGCTGCTAGTCTTGGGTTCTCTAAGAGAGTAGGCTGAGCAAGCCAGGGGAGGCAAGCCAGTAAAGATCATCCCTCCATGGCCTCTGCATCAGCTCCTGCTTCCTGACCTGCTTGAATTCCAGTCCTGACTTCCTTGGTGATGAACAGCAGTATGGAAGTGTAAGCTGAATAAACCCTTTCCTCCCCAACTTGCTTCTTGGTCATGATGTTTTGTACAGGAATAGAAACCCTGACTAAAACAGACATGTAATGGTTCTTGTCACTGAGGATTATCTCAACTCAAACACATCAATTCTAGACATTAACTTTCAAGTAGTACACAGGCATTCATCATGTTCTGATTTCAACACACTATTCAAAATACTTATTTGTATTTATTATTAATAAATGTATCATCATGATTTATTTCATTTCTACCTTTGTTACCAATGACACAAATAAATAGATAACACATTTTTCCTCAAAGGATTAAGATTTTTTTTTTTGTTCTGGTTTGTTCTGTTTGTTTGTTTTGTTTCTTGAGACAGCATCTCACTATGTAGCCCTGGCTGTCCTGGAACTTGCTCTGAGGACCAGACTGTCCTAGAACTCACAGAGACTCATATGCCTCTGCCTCTTCAGTGCTAGGATTAAAGGCATGTATCATCACAAACGATATATTTATTTTTATTTTCTGTGCACTGATGTTTTGCCTGCATGTATGTCTGAGTGAGGGTGTCAGATCCCCTGGATCTGAAATTACCCACAGCTGTGAGCTGCCATGTGGGTACTGGGAATTGAACCTGGATTCTCTGGGAGAACAGTGAGTGCTCTTAACCACGGAGCCACCTCTCTAGTCGCTAATGCATTACGATTTTAATGTAAAAGGTTTAATATGACCAACCTTCATCTTCTCAGTTCTCTATCTTAAAATAACCTAGGCAAGGAGAGGCAACAGATTTTGATTCCAGGCCTCTGCAGTTAAGTGCATGTTCTACCACTGGGCTGGGCCCTCAGTCCTTTAAATGCTTTCAATCTTGTCTCTTACCTGGAACAAGTCCAGCTAGAGGCTGATTATCTTCATCTCCCTCTCTATAGGCCTGCCACCAATTTGGATCTTCTTGACTGATCACATGAAGTATATCTCCTTTTTGAAAAGACAGCCCTAACTCTCGACACGGAACATAAGGATCATCTGAGGGATCATAGTCAAAATGAGCTTTCACATGGATCTGAAACACAAAAAGGGTACAAGTAAGAGCAAGAATAATAAAATGGTAAAGCAAAATATCCAGCACAAATGTAACTTATGTGTTACATCAGTGCAGAGAAACAAGCTGAAGGGACATTTAGTTAAGCAACGGCACTTAAGGGTAGGATTTTTTAAAGCTTATCTTTTGGCATCTCTGTAGACTATAAAGAAGTAGAAGTAGTTCAAACTGGGTGATTGTTAACAGCTAACAAATTGAGGTATAAAGTTGCCTCAAAGGCAAGGTAACCAGAATAGAAGTGGTCTGACCTGTGAACACAATGATCCTAAGTGAGGCATGCAGCTTCTAAACCACGACTATGAGAAAAGGCAGATTAGTGTCACCAGGTCCCATGTAAGCAAGTGTCAGCTTCCTTGGGGTTGTCATAGCCAGTTGATTTCATGACCAGTGTAGCTGTGCCTTAATTGCTTAGTGTTTCTTTTAAAAATGCATGTAAATAGCATGTTCCACACTGAGAAATGATCTAAATCAGGATGATCACTGGGAAAAAATTCTTACCTTATTTGGTCTAAAACTATGCAATCTATAGAAAAAAATTGAAGGAATTGGGTGTTTCCAGAAATGAGGAAAATGTTTATGTTGGGTGTGGGGTCGACTACAAACTGGACAGAGGCTAAAGGGGGCATAGGTGGGAATTTTAGATGCTAGTGACATTCTGGTTCTTTGACTGGGTGGTGTTTACAAATATGGTAGAGATACTTGTTCTATTTGAAAGTAGGGTTCTTTTTTTTTTTTTTTTTAAAGATTTATTTTATTTATTATATGTAAGTACACTGTAACTGTCTTCAGACACTCCAGAAGAGGGCGCCAGATCTCAATACGGATGGTTGTGAGCCACCATGTGGATGCTGGGATTTGAACTTACCACCTTCAGAAGAGCAGTCGGGTGCTCTTACCCGCTGAGCCATCTCACCAGCCCCTGAAAGTAGGGTTCTATTTGCCTAACTAAGATAACTATTTATCTACCTATGGAACCTTCTATTCTTGATTGAAAATAGACATTAGATTAAAATCTTGAATACTGGGCTGGTGAGATGGCTCAGCGGGTAAGAGCACCCGGCTGCTCTTCCGAAGGTGATAAGTTCAAATCCCAGCATCCACATGGTGGCTCACAACCATCCGTAATGAGATCTGGCAACCTCTTCTGGAGTGTCTGAAGACAGCTACAGTGTACTTACATATAATAAATAAAATACTGATAAGGAGCTATTCCTATTCTCTTCCAATTCCTCAACTGTACATCTAAGGAGCCACTGAAAAATCTCTGTTTCAATGGGCTTACCTATTTTGGATACTGTATATAAATAAACCAGTAAAGGGCTTGTGATTGCCATAAGTTTTTCAAGCTTATCTATTTTGTAGCATATACTCACACCTTCGCCCTTTTCAATCAAGTAAAATCTCAGTGTACAGACAGATAAATTGTTATATTTTCAAGTTATTGTTGGTGGCTGTGGCTTATTTTAAGTTGTTTTTATATTTTGGGTCTTATAAATAATACATGCCTGAATATTTATGTACGATTGTTCTATTATACTTACCAGAAATTGCTAGGTTGTACAGTAATCAAGTCTATCATTTAATAGAGCTGTGTTAAATACTTAACATATAGAAACACACCAGAGTAATGACTTACACATATTTGTTAAAGTACCCTTCTCTATGTGACTGAGCAAAGCTTAATTATAACTGAAGACAAACAACAATGTTAATAATAAGAAGTCTGAAGTTGAACTATTGTTGTATATTTTACTTTTAAAAAGTTCAGAAGTTTACTACATTGTAAATGTTGATTTTTATACTTATTTAAATACAGTTACATGATTTCTGTTTTTACTTGAACAAACTATAATCAGTGAAGTTCCTGATACAGAAAATTAGACATAAGTCAAAGAAGAATAAACAATTTTAGAATAAGTAATTTTAAAATTACTTACTACAGTTTCTTTGGCAGGAGGGGGCTTGATCTGTTGACTAGGAATCAGAACAAATGTCAAAGTACCGTGCATATCAGACTGTAACAGAAAGGTTAAAATGCTTTAAAAATCTCCCATGATCTTATGATTAACAAACTCTAAACAGGATGATGGCAGAATTCCCTCAGTCCTATAGGAAAACATTTCCCATTCCTAGCTACTTTCATTATTTAGTCTTCCTGTCCACTGTTTACTGTATCGAGTTGTACAGCTAGATCTAGACATAATTCCTGCCCAGTACAGCACTAGCTGTATTCAGACATATCCAGCCTAGACAGCACTTTTCATAACGTTTCATATTGATAAAATAGGAACAGTGCACAACGCAAGACAGTACCAACCAAATGAGCCACGAGTGACGACCATCAATGGCACTTTGCTCTACAGAGCTAGGAGCAGAGACTTGGTGCAAAGAGGGATATCGATATTTTCTAGCTTTTACAATAGATATCAGCAGGTAGGAGACATACTACTGGAACACCTCATGTTAAATAATTAAGAATATTCATATTGGTTTATAGAGGGGAGTACTGGCTGGTGCCATGGGAGGAGAATCACCAAAAAGGTCAGTCTGGGCTATATAATGTGTTTTATTTCAGACCTTGCCTTCTAAAAGGAAAAAGAAAAATCATACTTTGTGTTTTATACAATATGATTAAGCATCATTTTCAAGACAATGAGGCTAAGCATGGTGGCACATGCTTTTCATTCCAGCACTTAGGAGACATGGACAGGTATATTTCTGAGTTTCAGACCAGCCTAGTCTACATAGTGAGTTCCTGGCCAGCTAAGACTTCATAGTGAGACCTCCAAACAAACAATCAAAAAACAACAACAAAAGTCTGTTCATCAGTTAAGAGCACTTGTGGCCCTTACAGAGTATCTCGTTTTGATTCCCAGCACCCATATTTTGGCTCACAACCATATATAGCTCCAGCTTTGAGGAATCCAATGTTTTTTCCCGACTTTCTCAGATACCAGTCATGTATGTGGATATACATACATACAGTCACATACATGCAGGTAAAACACTCATAAGGCATAAAATAAGTAAATCTTAGAAATTTATTTTTAAGAAGGTAATTAAAAGTGAGTACCTAATTATACCAGCACTGTCCAGCAGAATTTGCTCAATAGAGATGTGTGGTGGCTATCTCAAACAGCCATTAACTACATAATAAATCTTGTTCAACTATATAGCTAGTGAGAATAAGAAACTGAGTTTTAATTTAATTCACCAGGAATGCACAAGGTGTACAGACATACATAGAAACAAATCTTTAAAAAAATAGTAAAAGTAAAAATAAAACTTGTAATAAAACTTAAATAAAAATATACCTAAGCCGAGCAGTGGTGGCGGATTTCTGAGTTCAAGGTCAGCCTGGTCTACAAAGTGAGTTCCAGGACAGCCAGGGCTATATAGAGAAACCCTGTCTTGAAACATCCCTCCCCCCCAAAAAACCCCTAAAACTAAATATATAGTAACAAAAATTGACAAATCCTGTAAAAGTTAGACTAAAAACTACCTTATACTCATCATTTATTTTTAAAAATGTTCTTTAATGATCTAAGTTTAATAACAAAACAAGCTTTTAAATGAATCAAATCTTCTACAGTCTGAACGTACCAACAAGTCAAAAACCTCATTGACATCCTTGCCCCGGATTTCAATGCCGTTGATCTCCAGAACTTCGTCTCCTTCATGCAGGAGGCCACTCTTCTCTGCGGCGCCTCCTTTCACTATCCGGCTTATGATGACAGAATCCATTTCATTACGAACTGTGGCACCCTAAAAACACCCAATATCTAATTTAAACATAAAAATGCAATTTTTTGTTAAGCATTTCATTTTTAAATTTTATTTTTTAAATCTATTAAGACTAGCCCTTAGTTTAGTTTATCTTAAGAAAAAAAATTTCCTGGGGGCTGGTGAGATGGCTCAGCGGGTAAGAGCACCCGACTGCTCTTCCGAAGGTGATAAGTTCAAATCCCAGCAACCACATGGTGGCTCACAACCATCCGTAATGAGATCTGGCTCCCTCTTCTGGAGTGTCTGAGGACAGCTACAGTGTGCTTACATATAATAAAATAAAATAAATCTTTAAAAAAAAAAAAAGAAAAAAAGAAAAAAAATTTCCTGACATTGCTAAAGTCACAACTGTAATTGTAACATGAAAGCTAAGTATTCTTGGGGAAGAGAGGCCCCTTGGTCTAACAATGTTTATATGCCCCAGTACAGGGGAATGCCAGGGCCAAGTAGTTGGAGTGGGTGGGTAGGGGAGCAGGGCGGGGGGAGGGTATAGGGGACTTATGGGATAACACTTGAAATGTAAATGAAGAAATTATCTAATAATAAATAAATCAATAAATGAAAGCTAAGTATTCCCTACCCAACATTTCTGTTTCAGAGATACTTTATTCATTAGAATTCTGAAATACTTCTGAAGCATAGAAAAGCAGAAAAAAAATACACTCTGCTTAAAGACATAAAATCAATTTTTTTTCCTGTTGGATTCTATTCCAACAGCTAGAAAACTTCTAGGCATAATTAAAACAGTGCCTAACTATAAAAAATTTCTTAAAATTTAAAATATAACTAAGGGATAAATAGTTATATGGCTAACTATGCAAATGTTAAACACAGCTGCAGCCAAATGTATTAAATACTAATATTTATTATACAAATTAGAAGAACAGTGGGAAAGCGTATACTCAAAAGCTAGAACAGTAAAATAAGATAAAACCTATTTTGTAGGGCTCACTGGTTATATATAGCAGTTCCTGCAAGGGACACAGAATTTTGTTCCAGCACCCACACTGGACAGCTTACAACCCCTGTAAGTCAAGCCAGAGGATCCAACTCCCTTTCATCCTCTGCAGGCACCTGCATGCATGTGGCACATATAAATATACTCAGATACATACACATAATGAATAAACCAATCTTTTTTAAAAAAACTAATTTCCTTAAGTATTTACTTTAATATTATCATGACCTTTCCTTTTATTCTCCAAGATGGAACTAGTTACATAAAGTGCTTATGCACTCTTTTTAAAAATTATTTTTATTACTCCATTATTTAGTGTGTAGATGTGTGTGTGTGTGTGTGTGTGTGTGTGTGTGTGTGTGTGTGTGAGTCACAGCGCATGTATGTGCTGGAAGTCTTCAATCTCTCTCCATCTCATATTTGGAGCAAAGTCACTTAACCTGGAACTGACTGATCTGGCTAGGCTGGTGGCTAGCCTGCAAATTCCAGAGAAGTCTTCCTGTCAGTGACAGAGCTGGGATTTCAGACATATGTCATCATTCCTGGCTTTTCACATAGGTGTTGGGGTACAACCACTCAATCCTCATGTTTCAATTAAACTATGTATCTAGCTCCCAAAGACCAGATTTTCTAACTGTTGTTTTCTCTTCTTTATTCTCAGTATTTCATAAGTTATTATTTTAAGTTATGAGAAAAGGTAATGAAATTTATTTTTCAACCTAATAAGGGTTTTGAGCAAGAGCATATTACAATTGTAACAAATTAACAATCGTAACAACTCACAAAGAGAAAACTCTCCAGAAACATAATGGGATCTTCAACTCTACACCATATGAGGTCTTTGCATAGAAAACAATCTTAGATTAGACATGAGAACACTTACCAATGGAATATCCCGAGCCTTTTCTATACGAACTATTTTTACAGTTTCTCCCCCGTAATGGCCGATACTTTCATAGACTCTCTCATCAGTAATGGGCTCTAGTTGCATTTCCTGCTCAGCAACCTTATCATGGGCCAGTAAAAGTGCCTGTTTCAAAGAAACCCACCATATGAAAAGTAAGACCACAACATATTTCTGTACAGTTTGCTCATGCACATAGTATTACAATCAAGTCTGTAAGGGCCTAAAACATGACAAATATGTAAGGGACTTTTGCCCAGTTTTAAAAAATAAGCTATTTAAAAACATACTTTGTATAGTTTTACATATGGAATGTATAACCCAGCAGTAACTACTCTGCAGAAAGGGTTATAAACTGCATGACTAGGTCTCTTCCAAGTCTAAGAGACTGTGATTTAAAAAAACACATACTGGAAACAAACAACATTCTGTCCTTTTTCTACCTGAATATGTGGGGCATTCAACAAAGCAGTTAATTCTTGTCCTTCCTTCTGATGGACTGGCTTTAAGACAGTCTGTACCTAAAGAAATAAAAAAAAAATTTTTTTCCTGGTTCATAGGAATTAGCAGTAGTATCTATGCAGGAGAATATTTTTAAATGAGAATAAAATGGCAAAAAACACTCAGAGTAAAGAAAAACACTAAAGAAACATGAAGAAAAAAAAACTTTCCCCAGAGATCTTTGAATCTTATTATAGATGATAAAAAGAACATTCTTTTTTTTTTTTTTTGAGCATACTGCAAATATCATGGTATTTACAACTGCAAATGAACTGTTTCACTTTCTTTTTTTGTTTGTTTTTGTTTTTCGAGACAGGGTTTCTCTGTGTAGCCCTGGCTGTCCTGGAACTCACTCTGTAGACCAGGCTGGCCTCAATCTCAGAAATCTGCCTGCCTCTGCCTCCCAAGTGCTGGGATTAAAAATGTGCACCACCACCACCTGGCTACTGTTTCACCTTTGAAAGTTCCAGGACAGCCAGAGCTATACAGAGAAACCCTGTCTCAAAAAAACAAACAAACNAAAAAAAAAAAAAAAAAAAAAAAAAAAAAAAAAAAAAAAAAAAAAAAAAAAAAAAAAAAAGAAGAAAATTTCTTCTAACGGTATAAAATCCACTATAATAATTACATGACAGAAGATATGCCCCACCCAGTAGTTATTTAAATCCTATGTTTCAAGAACTACATTAAAAATCTGAGATGAAAATTTAAAGTTATAGATTCAAAAGATAAATGTAGTAATGTTGGACAATGTTTTCTTAGGATAAACTCCCACAGTTATGATACATTTTTCAGGCCCCTGTGTCTTTCTTTCCTCATGGGCAGGCTGGCGTCCATTGTGTAAAGTGCTTCAAAGGCTGACCAGATGACTTCAATCTGAGTCGGCATTTGTGATCCTTCTTTCCTAACACTGCTGGATGGCTTAACTAATGTACTATAGGTGTTGTCTACTTTAAAAGATTACTGTCATGATTATCTATTCTTCCCATTAAGAAATTTAAGTACTCTTTCCCATTTCCTTGGTTTCTAACTACATGAACTAAAAATTAAGTCCACTTATTTGCAATTTTCAATCTTCTACCAATGAATATTGAAGCAGATATGTTCCTCTGGACACTACTTTCTCCCAAAGATTATACTGTGTACTCTTACTGTTTATGCCTCTTTTTGCCCTTGTACCACCAAACTCCCAATCCAAAATGGTACACTTCAATAAAGTAAATAACAAAACAAAAATTGTCACTATTAATGAAAATATAAGTATACCCAATGATTAAAACAGGAACTCTATATTCTTTATGGTTATTTTATTAGCAATTCTCCAACTAAACCTTTAGGATGATAAAATGAGGACCAATTTTGACCACAACAAGCATACCAAAGCAATGATAAAGGCTGAAGAGATGGGTCCATAGTTCAGAGCTCTTGCTGTTCTTATAAAAAGATTGAAGTTTGATTCCCAGAGCCCATAGAAGACAGATCACAACCACCTGTAACTCCAAATCTAGTGGATCTGATGCCTTCTGGTTCCTGTAAGTGCATACATGTGTGTGTGCATACACACACACGCACACACACACACACACACACACACACACACACACACACCATAAACATAAAATAAAATAAAATACTAAAAAATAAACCTAGTAGGACAGTGCTAGGTGCCTTTAATCCCCTCCATAGGCAAGAGCATCTCTGTGAGTTCTAGATAAGACAGGGCTAACCATTAAAACACTGTTTAATAAACAAACAAAATGCAGTACTGAAACTACTCTGTCCTCCAGTTTTGGTACCTAAAAACTTTAGGTAAGTAAAAGCTGATTTTAAAGATACTGCTTTCCTTTTGAAACTTCATGAAAACTACTCAAAGTTAATTTGAAATCTATAATCCCTGACCAATTACTTTTAGCCTGCTGGAGAAAGCAACTCGAAGAGGGAAAAACAGTTTTGAATTATAAAACAAAACAAAACAAAACAAAAAACCCAATACTTTATAAAAGCTACAATTGGGAGGGGGATAAAATATGGAGTGTAAAAAAAAATTTAAAAAAAGCTACAATCGACTCAGTAATATTTGATGTTTCTGTTTATATTTTTAAGTCAGTTCCGAGGCATCTCTAAAATCTTTTTTTTTTTTTAAATCAGAACTCTGATAAATACTCATTCTGTAGCAGCAGGCATGGACGTTATCTATGCTAGTGTCAGTGAACTTCACTTACAAAGCCAAGGGAACTGAAAGACTGTTCTTATATGTGACCTGCCCCCTCCCACTGCCCAATGAAATATTTGACCACATATTTCATTAAATCCTTATCCCTGGGGGAATATCTCTTACACTTTTTTTTTTTTTTTGGTTTTTCGAGACAGGGTTTCTCTGTATAGCCCTGGCTGTCCTGGAACTCACTTTGTAGACCAGGCCGGCCTCGAACTCAGAAACCCGCATTGCCTCTGCCTCCCGAGTGCTGGGATTAAAGGCGTGCACCACCACACCCGGCTTCTCTTATACTTTTTACAAAAATGAAGTCATATTGTTCAAATTGGTATTATATAACTTTTGATTTGCGATTTTTAACTGTAAAACAGAAATATGACCACTGTCATCCTCATCGTCTGTCTCTCAGTCATCTATAGGATCAAGTCTAAGCTCCTTAGCATTAAATATCACCTGAATCTTTCCTCTTCCCCAGCCCTGGCATTATTCATGCCCACAGGGTTCACCACTAAACCACTGCTCGGCACATATGCCATATGTCCCCCTCAATCACTGTGCTCCGCTACTACACACTCTCCTCCCTCCCTCCCTCTCTCTCTCTCTCTCTCTCTCTCTCTCTCTCTCACACACACACATACACACACACACACAAACATATATATCAAAATTTTAAAAAGTATCAAATTCATCAAGTTCTATTTTTTGACATGTTGGTTTTCATTTTACTTCAATGCTTTTAGATAAGCAAAAGTTTATTTAATGAAATTCAAGTTATAAACCTTTTCTTTAAAAAATATTTTAATAACCACAAAAATTGCTTGTTTATAATGTCTTAGATCATCAAAGATTTAATCTGAATCTTAATATTTTGACATTTTCTAAGGCTTTATTACTCATCTTTTATAGTAAATGTTTGAGAATTTGTTCACATTATTTTGGCAGTACTAGGAATGGAATCCTAGTACTATGTGCCATCCTCAGTCCTTAACTGATACATGAAAGTATTTAATTTTTAATATATTTATTTTCTGTGTGTGTGTGTGTGTGTGTTAAGCCATAGCATGCATGTGACCAGAGGACAAATTTCAGGAGTTGAGTCTTTCAACTGTGTTTGTTTCAGAGATCAAATTCAGGATATCAGGCTTGGTGGAAAGTGTCTTTTACATCCTTAGCCATTTCACCAGCATTTAACTTACATTTTTAGCTATAAAAACACTTTTTTTAGTTTTTTTTCTGATTTTTTATTAGATATTTTCTTCATTTACATTTCAAATGCTATCCTGAAAGTCCCCTATACCCTCCCCCACCCCTTCACCCCCGCCCTGTTCCCCTACCCACCCATTCCCACTTCTTGGCCCTGCAAGACCAAGGGGCCTCTCTTCCCAATGATGGCTGACTAGGCCATCTTCTGCTACATATGCAGCTAGAGACAAGAACTCTGGGGGTACTGGTTAGTTCATATTGTTGTTTGACCTATATGGTTGCAGACCCCTTCAGCTCCTTGGGTACTTTCTCTAGTTCCTCCACTGGGAACTCTGTGTTCTATGCAATAGCTGGCTGTGAGCATCCACTTCTGTGTTTGCCATGCACTGGCATAGCCTCACACGAGACAGCTATATCAGGGCCCATTCAGCAAAATCTTGCTGGTGTATGCAATAGTGTCTGCATTTGGTGACTGATTATGGGATGGATCCCCGGCTGCAGCAGTCACTGGTTGTTCTTAATGTTTCACTAAATTTGTTAAGATTTCTCACTTATGTTGATTCCCACTTAAAAGTGGCATGAGTAGAGACTGAAGATGGCTCAGTGTTCACAGCACCGTTGCTCTTGGAGAGGACTGTGCTTTGGTTCCCAGCACTCATGCTGCGCAGCTTGTAACCATGCTACTCCAGCTGCAGGGGCTAATTCTCTTTTCTGACCTCTACAAGTTTCTGCAAGCATGCACACACAAATACACATACATAAAAATAAAAAAATAAATCTTAAAGATACAGTTAAAAAGCATGAGATAATTTCTTGTATGTATGTACGTATGTATGTACTTTTGGCTTGTGAAACATAGTTTTAGGAGACATGGTCCCAGGCTAGTCCTCCTGCTTTTACCTCCTGAGTGCTGAGATTGCAGGTGTCTACCATTAGTCCCAGAAATTTTCTGCTTTTATTTATTTTACTATTTTTGTGGTGCGAGAGGTTTTATCCAGAGGGTTGCAGTGCTGCACAAATGCTTTACCAATAAGCTACATCCTCAGCCAAATTTATTCTAAATAAAACTGCCTACTGGTAGTGTACACCTTTCATCTTAGTACTAGGTAAGCAGATCTCTGAGTTCAAGGCCAACCTGGTCAAAGTAATGCAATTTCAATCTCTGTTTGTTTTTTTCTTTAAAGTAATTTTCAGGAAAGCCAATTAAATTACCTTAAGTAAATAAAATTTTTTAAAAAGCTAAAGAAATGTATCTTTTAAATTTAATTTAATTTAATTTTTTTTGTTTTTCGAGACAGGGTTTCTCTGTATAGCCCTGGCTGTCCTGGAACTCACTTTGTAGATCAGGCTGGCCTCGAACTCAGAAATCCACCTGCCTCTGCCTCCTGAGTGCTGGGATTAAAGGCGTGCGCCACCACGCCCGGCTTTAATTTAATTTTTTAAATTAAAAAAAAAAACCTGGAAATTCGTATTTCCTCAGTGCTGGGGATTGAACCTAGGGCTGCATATATGGTAGACATGTGCTAGAACATCAAACTACACCCAGTGCTCAACAATTCCTTCAATGAAAAGAATACCACACAATTAATTTCAACAGTGAAAGGTGAGCTCCAGAGCCATGAGTTGGTGGCACACACCTTTAATCCAAGCACTAGGAAGGCAGAGGCAGGTGACTCTCTGAGTTTGAGGCCAGCATGGTCTACAGAGTGAGTTCCAGGACAGCCAGTGCTACACAGAGAAACCCTGTCTTGGAAAACCAAAAAAAGAAAAGAAAAAGGGGAGGGGGGATACCGCAAGGAGTAATCCACCAACAAGCTTCTTGAGACTCTGGTAGATGGCCAGTTTCTTTTCTAGAAACATGTCCAGAGGCCACTCTGTCCTGGGCAACACTAGACTGCTCTGTCACACTGTGAAGCCTTTGCCATCTTAGGCATTTCAACAAGGAAAACACTTCTCTTAGGGACACTATGCTCAAATATAAAGTATCTTCTAATTTAATGGACACTATGCTCAAATATAAAGTATATTCTAATTTAATGTATAGTCTTGGAAATTATAGTCTCTCCGAGCTCCTTTTCTATCTTTATATGGATTCAATGAAATACATCTATTTGATAAATTTTCAGAATTATTTTTGTAAGGTTAAAATAACATAAAATTCTGTAACAATGACAAGGTATGTCCGTAAATCTATGCTTGTGTGCAACACTTTAAATTTTTCAACTTGAAAGATGCTTGTAGATGTATTAAATCCTGAACAGCAACTAGAAACTAAATCTGGAATTTAAAAGTAGCATGTTAATAAAAAGAAACTTTTATACAACAGTAAAACTGCAAAATCTGGGCTGGGGAGATGGTTTAATAGTTAAGAGCACAGGTTCTTCTTCTAGAGGACCTGAGTTCGACTGCCAGAACCCATATTGCAGTTAACAACTACCTGTAACTCTAATCCCAGGGGAACAGATAACTTCTGGCCTCTATGAGCACTGCACTCATGAGGTGTACAAACATACTTGGAGGCAAAACACACACACACACAAACACACACACACACACACACACACACACACACACACACACACACACATATAAATAATAAAAATAACCTGCAATATTTATATCATTTTCATAATTAAGATCCCTAAACTATCAACAAACAATATATCTTAAAGAGTTATATATTTATAATCTCTGATTATTAGAGATTATTGTTTTATATGAGTTTATATGCATAGTGGTTAACTTAATAAAACCATACTCGATGCATTAAGATAGAAATATTGGTTACTATACAAACTTATTTTATATATAAAATTAACTCTTCATAATCAGTGCACTAGCTAGATCATAAATATTTTCAGAACATAACAAAAATCACATCAGTCTTTGGCAACAGTCCACTTTTATGACTAATAACTACTTTGAAGATGTCAACAAGATGTTTAGACACGTACCTCTTGTACGAGGTCTTGTACATTGGCGATAAGAGGAAACGGAGGGCTGGCCTTGTTCATGTGCACTGTGACAGCATTGTGTATCTTGAACGCATTCTGAAAATCTCTGTTTTGTACAAGCTGTAAAAGCAGTGAAATATCCTCCTGGCTCTGAGAATCAACCAAAGTGTGTTGGATATGTTTAAGTGAAGAGAACAAGTCTTCAACTTCTAGTAAGAGAAGAAAAGTTATCCCCAAATTAACTGTTTTGGTTTAAATTTGATATGTTTTAAGATAAAATTTCTTGAACCAGCAAAAAAAGTTTTTTAGGGAAAAAAAGTTCACATATTTTTTAAGTGTTATTTTACCAATATTTCATAAAACTCTTAAGGCTATAAAACAGAATAACTTACATTTTAAAAAAGCATTTTAGACAAATATATTCTTACTATAAAAACAAATGAGGGAATACAAAAATAAAGAATATCAATAATCCCATTATCTAGAAACATTTCCTCCCCTTAGCATCTTTTTTCATGAACAGTACATTTTAATTGCTTTTCCACATCTCTGTTGTTAAAAGAACATTGTAAGTAAAGGGTCCATCATATTTTACATGGCTAATGCACATATGATAATAATCATTAAAGTCGAACATTTAGGATGGTTCCATTTTAGCTATCATAAGCAATAATAAATATTTCAGCATAAAATTATTTATATCATTGCTGCATATAAATTTGTAGGAGATTATGTTTGCATTATCAGAAACAGAAACTAATGAGATGGCTTAGTGGTTAAGAGAATTGGCTGCTCTTCTGAGGACCTAGGTTTGATTCCTAAGCACCAACATTAGAACTTACTACTGCCTATAACTCCAGTTCCAGGGGATCCAATACTATTCTGGCCTCTACAGACACCAGGCTTGTATATGGTGTACAGACGTACACACAAGCAAAATATCCATACATGTGAAATAAATAAATGAAAAAATTAAATTCTTAGAAATTGCCCAATATTTGACATTTTATTTAAAAGCCACTTAGTTTTAGAGTTTTTGCTAATTTATATTACATTAATAATACTGCCAATATTCAACATTATTTGCAAACCTTTGATTTAATAGGGGCAACGAAGTGTATGCATACTTTAGGGTTTCTGCTGCTGTGATAACACACCATAATCAAAAGCAACTTGAGGAGGAAGGGCCTGTTTCACCCTACACTTCCAGAGAACAGTCTTTCACTGAAGGAGGTCAGGATATAAACAAGCAGAATAGGAGACTGGAAGGAGAAAGTGAGGCAGAGGACATGGACACAGACTCGTTCCCTATGACTTGCTCAGCCTGCTTTCTTTCTTTTTTTTTTTGGTTTTTCGAGACAGGGTTTCTCTGTATAGCCCTGGCTGTCCTGGAACTCACTTTGTAGACCAGACTGGCCTCGAACTCAGAAATTCGCCTGCCTCTGCCTCCCGAGTGCTGGGATTAAAGGCGTGCGCCACCACGCCCGGCTCACACCCAGCTTTCTTATACCCCAGACGACCAACAGCCCCCACACATCAGTCACTATTCAAGAAAATATATGGGCCCTTTCCCCTGGCTGGCAGCGCGGAGGCCGCTCGATGCCTGGAGTTACTGTAAAAGACGTTAACCAGCAAGTGTTCGTCAGAGCTCTGGCAGCCTTCCTCAAAAAGTCCGGGAAGCTGAAAGTCCCCGAATGGGTGGACACAGTCAAGCTGGCCAAACATAAAGAGCTTGCCCCGTATGATGAGAATTGGTTCTACATACGAGCTGCTTCCACTGCTTCCACAGCACGGCACCTGTACCTCCGAGGTGGTGCAGGGGTTGGTTCCATGACCAAGATCTACGGAGGACGGCAGAGAAACGGTGTCAGACCCAGTCACTTCAGCAGAGGCTCTAAGAGTGTGGCCCACCGGGTCCTCCAAGCCCTGGAGGGGCTGAAAATGGTGGAAAAGGATCAAGATGGGGGCCGCAAGCTAACACCTCAGGGACAGAGAGATATGGACAGGATCGCTAGACAGGTGGCAGCGGCCAACAAGAAGCATTAGAACAAAGGATGCTAGGTTAATAAATTGCCTCATTCAGAAAGAAAGAAAGAAAGAAAGAAAGAAAGAAAGAAAGAAAGAAAGAAAGAAAGAAAGAAAGAAAGAAAGAAAATATATGGCAGACTCGCCTCCTGGTCAGTCTTATGGAGGATTTTCTCAATTGTGGTTCCTCCTTCTCAAATAACTTGCTTGTACTAAGTTGATGAAAGTCAGCAAAACCAACTACTTTAGTTGTCCACAAAACTAATGAATGTGTGTGTTTCCTAAAATGTTCCCAGCCTGTGTGTGTTTTATGCCTATCAGGATGAACACACACATGTACATTGTTTCAGGAAATGATTAGGCCCAAATGATTAAGAGCCATTAGTAGTTTCTCCCCTGCTCCCCAACATGTGTGTGTGTGAAGGCTACACAGAGAAACTTTGTCTCAAAAAACCAAACCAAAACAAAACAAAACAAAGGGATATGTAATTTAAGACTCTACCAAATTAATAACTTTAAAGTATCTTTCGAGCAACACAGGAAAGCATTTAAGTAACTTAAAAGAAAATTTATGAAATTTACAAAGCAGTTAAGATAATGGCTCACAATGTTAAGAGAATAACAGATACTCCCCAAAGAGGAGGGAGTCTTATTAAAAATGTTAATAACTGTTTTTTTCCATTTTCATGTCTTTTTGTTTTTTTTATTAGATATTTTCTTCATTTACATTTCAAATGCTACCCCAAAAGTCCCCTATACCGCGCCCCCCCCCCGCCTTGCTCCCCTACCCACTCACTCCTTCTTCTTGGCCCTGGCATTCCCCTGTACAGGGGCATATAAAGTTTGCTAGACCAAGGGGCCTCTCTTATTTATTTTTTTTAGAATAATGTTTTGTTTTGTTTTGTTTTGTTTTAATTTAGTTTAGTTTATGTGAGTACACCGTAGCTGTTTTCAGACACACCACAAGAGGGCATCTGATCCCATTATAGTGGTTGTAAGCCACCATGTGGCTGCTAGCTCAGAGTAGTAGTCTGGGAAATAAAAAAAGTGAGGCCTTGGGCCTCACAGCTGACTGAAACCAACAAGCAACCTCCAGAAGGGAACTGTTTCTTAGAGTCTCTTCAACTCCAAGGAGAAGGAAGTTATTTTAAGATCAAAACATTGCTGGAAGATTTCTTCTGTACACCAAAGCTACTTAACAATGACATACTAATATATTTTTAAAAAATTATTTATATTTTCATCTATTTGTTATCATTACTGGTATTACTTTGTTGAGGTTTGGTCTGTTGCTATGCACTGTAATGCTAAATACTGGCCCCCAAAGTCTGGTTGCCCCAGGGATGAGTAAATCTTCAAGTATACCAAGAGATGCTATGTAATCTTGTTTCTTAATTTAAAACTATTGGTTGAATAAAGATGCCTACAGTCCTTAGCTGGGCAGAAGAGACGTAGGTGGAGCTTCAGTTCCTGGGCTTGGGGTCTAGGTAGGACCACTAGAAGAGAGAGAAGGTGGAGAGAGGAAGACACCATGGGGTAAGGGATCTGGGCATGAGGGTTGGCTAGCTGGATTTCTGATAGCAGTGCACTGTGCTGAGCAACAAAGACATACAGCAGAATCTACAGGTATGAATTAAAAATAAACCCCACAGCTGCTGTCATGACTGAATTAACAGGGAAAGCTTGCAGATGGCATTCTCAGGAAGGAAAGCTGCTCATGTACTTTTGATGAACAAGTAGAACAGACTAAGTTGCCTGTCACTTAAGAGTTTTCAGTATGTCATCGGATACACACAACACAAGAAGATATAAACTAAATCATCTCAAGTTGCAGTACTTTACAGAAAATGTGAAAAGCCAAATGACATAAGCCTACATGAAACTAGTATAAGTTGCTCACTTTAAAGAACATCCAAAATTATGATGAATTTTTTTATAATAATTTTGCCACATAGAAAGTATTGGCTTTGAAATATGATAAATAAAATTTGTTCATTACTTTCTCATTTTTTCACTAATGAACATAAGAAAAGGTTTTACCTCTGAAATTAAGAATGATGTCATAATGAGTAATACTACTAGCTTTAATAATAAATTCTGGGGGGGGGGTGTCACAATTTTCCTATAAAGCAGCTCTTCATGTCTAGATTAAATTCCTCACTGCTACAATTTGATTAGTTCCTCCTTACTTGACTTTATATAGAAAGTATATTAAGTTCCCAGTATCTTATCTAACATTTCATGTGACTTAAATGATTATATGCTAATAGAAACCAAATACATTGGCTTTGGAATATAATAATAATAATAATAATAATAATAATAATAATAATATACACACATGTCCTTAAATTCACCTCCTAATTTTTTTTCCCAGGCTTGGCTTGCTTCTAAGAATAAAACATAGAATGAAGACTCTAAAATAGGCAATAGGATCAGGCCCGAGGGCACAACCTTGTATTTCTAGATTTCAGAGGTAGGAGGCAGAAGCATGGAAGCCAAATGCCAGCATGATCTAGAACGGGGAGTTCCAGGCCGGCCTGTAAGGAGACTTCACAAAACAAACAAACAAACAAACAAACAAATAAACAAAAAACAGGTAAGAAGCAAGAGTCTATCTTCAAATATTCAAGACGCTGGGCAACCATCTGAAGCATTTAAAAAATTTTTATTTTTATTTATATGGATGTCTTATCTGTGACAGTGCTTGTGGAGGCCTGAGGCATCAGGCCGCCCTGAAGCTGGAGTCACAGGCACACAGGTGCTGGGACCTGACCGTGCTTTGTTTGCTCTCTCAATCTTCTCTCTTTTCAGCTTCCAGAGACTTTTATCCCAGCATCAAGATCCCCAGGGATCAAACCCAAAGCCCTGCTCTCTCTAAGGAGCTGCTGCATGGGAGTCACACGCCCAGACTCTCTTCTCTCTTTTTAAACTAAAGAAGATACAATTCAGATCTTTGAACTTTGGTTTTTAGTGGATCAGGACAGTATGAATTTATTTAAAATTATGAGAAACTTAAGACATATCCTGAACAGTCATTAATCATTAATAAGTTACACTAAATTTAAAAAACTTAGAGATGGGATTTTAACATAATAATAACTGCTTGCCAAGTATGTGCCAGATTTTGGTTAACTTAATAGCAGTGCAACAAATAAAAGGAACAACAAAATTTCCAAATATAAGGGTACCACTTGTTCACATACAGTCTTCTTCTTGGATCTCATGAAAACCTTAATACTGAGGTTCAGAAGAATAAATAAGTTGTCCAAAGTTAATAAAATTACTTAAAATCACATATGGGCATGAGTTTTTTGTTTTTTTTTTTAACCACACATACATAGGAGTCATTAAAGGTCAAGAGAAGGCATCAAGTCTCTAGAAATGGAGTTACAGGTTGTTTTGAAACCTTTCCAATGCTCTTAACCACTGTGCCATGTCTCCTGCCTTGTCAAGCATTTAACATACCATAAGAGGAAGTCTTTGTAAGAGGGAGAAAAGATACAAATTATTATTATTTAATAAAGTAGAGTCAAATCTCAGGTATGTGCATTTTTTTATTTATTGCAATTGAATGCTATAGCACTGAATTACTTTTAGTAAAATTATGTTGAAGAACCAACATTTATAGGAGTATGCATATCCCAGCGAACTGTTAAATCTTCAGGGACGCTCTAAGTTTAGCAATCTCACTCAGAAACAATACTTCAAACTAACTATTTTCAATCAGTTAATCACTTATTTGTAGAAGGAAACAACAAATATCCATGAAAAAATGGCTAATAGTTTGTTTAGAAGTACCTAAAACAGGTTAAGCAGACATTTGATAGTAAAAGTAACTTCAGAAGGAAGCTAATATAAAAAAGAATCATTGGCTCTGAAATTTTGCTAGCTTTAAAGAAACCTATCTTTAAAAGTTTATGACAGTGTGACAAAATTGTAGTATATCTCATTATATCAAGTCAGTTTATGTTAGAAATCTGAAAGAGATTTGTTACTTTATTTCATTCTTTATCTACCCCTATTTCCTTTGCTTTTATCTTTCACTTTCTTCACATTAAAACATCTGGTAAGGGTTGGAGAGATGGTTCAGAGGTTGAGAGCATTGGCTGCTCTTCCAGAGGTCTTGAGTTCAGTTCCCAGCAACCACATGGTGGCTCACAACCATCTGTAATGGGATCAGATGCCCTCTTCTGGTGTGTCTGAGGACAGCTACAGTGTACTCACATACATTAAATAAATAAATCTTAAAAAAAAAATATCTGGTACACAACAGGAGGCTTTAACCACAAAATGCAAGCGTTTCCTACATAACTATCAAGCAGCTCACTCTGTCTGTGTGTATGCCCTTTCCTGCTGCCTCTTCAAGGGTGTATCAAGTACACAGTCACACACAACAGAAAGCAGTTTTCTCCAGCTTATTCGCTTTTTTCTGCCTAGTTCTCCACAACCCTGGTCCCAAATTATATAACTGTTAATACAAAACAAAAGTTGACATACATAGCCTGAGAATTATCTGGTTCTCTCTCTTTCTACTCTAACCTTCACTTTTTTTCAGGATTTTGTTTGTTTATAAGATAGTTTACTTTGATGATAAAATAGAACAAAACAATTATTTTATTTGTAATAAATCAAGGTTTTGAATGTACATCAATTTAAAGGAAATCTTAATTAAAATTCTTACAACTTATAACAGTATTATTTAAGACTTCTAGCTGCTTTTAAACAAAATTCAATTTGTCTCTCCTGAGTATTTTCTGTTATCATTCCACTTTTTAAATTATTATACATTACCAAATTTACATATACAATCATTAAAAATAATCTTTCTAGTCACACTTTAAATTCTTAAGGAATGCTTTGTCTACTCACAGATAAATGGTGTGTTGACTGGAAACTGAAGGCGTCTTCTCAAAGAAATAAATGAGCGGCCCTGTCCTTCCCTCACTTAAAAAAAATTGTTGTTTCTGGCTGTGAAGAAGGCTGAAGCCATCTCCTGTCAAGTGTGTATTAATTAAGACACTGACAAACAGACACATAATTTTAAGGGAGTATTTCTGTTGTAGTCTGATGTGTTAGCAGATTATTAGCAGAGAAAAATATTTGGTAAACAGTAGTACACTTCTTTAGAAATTTTTTTTTAGTTCCTATACAAAATGATGACTTTCATTATGATTTATGAAATCTTCCAAGAAATAAATTACTAATACCTGGCACTATATTTTAATTTAGAAAATAGGTAAAACAGCCTTAAATTCAAAGGCCACATGAAGGCATTAATGAAAACCATAGTGGATTATAAATTGGAAGAAATAAGTCTTTTAAACTTGTAGAAATGAAAGTCATGAGTAGGAACAGAAAAAAGTATAAACAGCCTGATTCTAAGTAATGCCACATGGACAAATACTCTTAAAGAATTCAAACATAAACCACATCAATTCAGGCTAAATGAGGGAGGGAAAACGGTAAGAAATGAAGAGTAAGCAAGAAGAAACAAGATAAAACATTTCTATTCTAACAAAACCCTTAGGAGGGGAAACACTAAAATTCTTTCATATAGAAGTACTAAATACTAATTTTTCCTACTGTAATTATATCTGAGCGTATGTAGCAGACTTTACTATCAATGAGTACACAGTTGGAATAAACCTTGAACAAACTCTGTCAGACCCTGACCAAAGAACTGCCCCTTCTCCTATGACCGGCTAAAATCCTCCACCCTTACATTGAAACTCACCACCACTGCCTAACTCAGTCACTCACTGTCAGCATCCTGAAAGCAACAACATGAAATCCCCTGATTTGGGGGAGGGGACAATGTTTGGAGGCCAGGCAGTTCTGAAAGATAAAATGGCCTTGTCTAGACCAACAATTCTATGAAGTAGAGACTGTATGTAGCCCCCTGAAGCTGTATCTAACTTCCCATTCCCACCTGCCTGCATATAGACCCAGAGTACTCCCTTTCCTCTTTGCAGAACACTCCCTACAGACACCCAGTTCAGTCATTCCCTGTTTCATACAGTCCTGTTTGTTGAAGTTAGATGGATTCTTTCTGCCATCTGTCCCTTTACACTGTCCTAGAAGTCTAACACACACTATTTAAGCACATTTTAAATATGCATTCTACACAAAATTTATCAAAGAAAAGTAAATGAGATACAATAGAAACTGCTTCCTATCTGGAATAAAGCCTCATGAGAGAACAAATGTAGCATGTATATGATGCTTATGGGCAAATCAGGGTTAGCTAAGCCCTGGCCTGGTGAGTGAAGTGCAGGCTAGATGTTACTTCCTATTCAAACCTCTACTTGAGGCAGCACAGATCAACTCTAGATGTGGCAAATTCAAATTTAACACTCCCAAGTATTAGCTTGATGTACTAAGCAAGTGATGGGACTGAAATTCAACTGTTGTTTCTTTTGTTTTGTGTGAGATCACAGCATGTTGTCCTTGCTGGTTTGGAACTCACAATCTTCCCACATCAGTTTCCCAGCAGCTAGGATTACATGTCTGCACTGATACTGGCTACTGTCTTTATCTCTGAAACAGACCATAGAGATCTTCATAACAGGATTATTATAGGAATGGTGTTTGCTAAGGTACCTAACTACAGGTTTCAACAGGCACAGGAATGGTAAAATGACAATGATATAAAAAACAAACTTTATTACATCCAAAGTTAAAAAATATTTTATTACATCTAAAAAACAGTAACTATAAGAAACATCGCCTAGCTTTAAAGAGAACACAAATTAATGTATAAGGCAACATTTCTCAAAATAAGTTCTATTGGCTCCTAACACAGCTCTGTAAGGATCAGTGTATACAGGAATAAAATTCATTGATTAATTGCTCCACGTGTGAGAATATGCATCTGCCATTACTCATCAATCTCATTAGATCCACACTGCCTGCTAACGTAAAGGCTTGAAGAAATTCTTTAATAAGAAGGGTTTTTAACCTAGGATTCTCATGTTATTTGGACACAGAACTCTTTTGTATATAAATCAGATCCTAGATGCAAGTTTTCAATTTTTTGTCATGCAAAAGAATTTGGAGATAGTAAGTTGATCCCACCCAAGCAATTCCTGTTTATCTTATTGACAGTTATCAAAAACTAGATTTTAAGATGTAGTTATTATCTTCATCATTATTTAACTTTATTTTCTAGTAGTTTAATAAAAAAAAAAAACTGAGTTGATATAAAACATACTGCCTTGTGGGCAGTGCCACTCCCAGGCAGGTGGTCCAGGACTGTATTAAAAAACAAGCTGAGGCAGGGCAGTGGTGGCGCACGCCTTTAATCCCAGCACTTGGGAGGTAGAGGCAGGAGGATTTCTGAGTTCGAGGCCAGCCTGGTCTACAGAGTGAGTTCCAGGACAGCCAGGGCTATACAGAGAAACCCTGTCTGGGGAAAAAAAAAAAAAAGACCCAAGCTGAGCAAGCCACAAAGAACATGCCAGTGAGTAGCTTTCCTCCATGGCTCCTAAGCTAACTTTTCTCAATAATGGATTATGATTGGCACATGTAAACTAAATAAATCCTTTTTTTCTCCAAGTCACTTTCAGTTACTGTGCTTATCACAGTAAAGAATGCATATTAGGACAGAGAGTGGTCCCAAGAGCTGGTGTCGTGGTAACCATACTGCTTTTGAGAGAGCTGTGAAAACTGGAACTTAGGGCTGGAAAAGCCACTGAGTCCTTAGGGCTTCATAGGCTGCTCTTTGGCAGCTTCGAGGAGAAGACTGCTGAGGAAAAGGAAGACAATGGAGGAAGCTCTCAAAAACTGTATCAGGTGTTCTGGTGATAGCTCCAAATTAAGAGTCTGTAGTTTCTGGTTGTTGAGGTTTATGAATCAGCAGTGATTCCTAAGAGAGCAGGATCACCGAAACGTTTGATGTAAGAGGACAGTTGACTAGTTGGCTGAGGTTGAAAAAACAGCTGTGACTAGCAAGAGACCAGCAACACTGAGGTGAGATTTTCTGGCAACTATTTCTTCAAGGGGAACACAATGAAACTGTGATCCCAGCAAAGGCTGCATCTCAAGCCAGAAGCTGAAATGAGCAATGTGAATGTCTCCCAAATGGTAACTGTTTTGTTATGTTTTAAAAAGAGAAGGCCAGAAGAGGAATGCTTACAGAGTGTGGGATGGAGTAACCTCTTATTTTTTTTAAAGAACTTTTTGTTTATTTTATGTATATGAGTACACTGTTGCTGTCTTCAGACACATCAGAAGAAGGCATCAGATCCCATTATAGATGGTCGTGAGCCATCATGTGGTTGCTGGGAATTGAACTCAGGACCTTTAGGAGAGCAGCCAGTGTTCTTAACCTCTGAGCCATCTCTCCAGCCCAGTAACTGATTTTGAATGGAACAAAATTTCAAGATTGAAGAAGGCATGGAGAGACCTGGAACCATGTGGCAGGATTGGAATCTCTGAAGAGACTGAGAAGCCATTGATTGAAGGTGTACCTCCATTGCAGGGGAGACTGGAGAATACTGAGAGATGCCAACCAGTACCCCATGGGGTAATTACGAAGGCCAGCTGCACTTGTAGAGTGGGACCAACTTGAGCTTATGAGATAAGATGTGTGTTTTGCAAATGGTAGAGCTAAGAATCTGAGCTGCCAAAGCCCTTTAGTGCTCAGAAGATCATAAGGGAGTCCCAGATATTGGACACTAAGCTGACACCAATGAGTTTGGAGTTTTGGTTTGATTTCATTGTAACCGTCCAATGTTTCTTCCCTTTTGAAATGAGAAACTATATAACTTGCTTTTGGTTTTAGAGAAGCACACAGTTAAGAGACTTTGGATTTTTAAGAATGTGAGCTTTTAAATTGCAAGAATTTTTAAAGACTAGAACTTTTAAAAGTTGGATTGTTTCATACTGTGATATTAATATTTACATGATATCTTGAGGACAAATAAGAAAGGAAAGGTCATGATTAATAGTATTTGTATATCATGTTGGCAAAGGGTCAATTGTGCTGGTTTTCATTAACTTGATATAAACCTAGATATCTAAGAAGAATCTACACTGAGGAAGTCCCTCCATCATATTGGCCCGTAGGTGTATTTGAGAGCATTTTCTTAATTGATGGCTGATGTGAGAGAGCCCAGACTATGGTGGGCAGTACCACTATTCTGTGCTATGTTCCTCAGAACTGCAATATTCCTTCCAAATTGAATGTTTGCTCTAGGAAGGAAAAGGAGGATCAAAAAGACACAAGTCAGGGAGAACAGGAACTTAAAAGACTCAGGGCCCCTAGCCAGTAGTGAAAAAAGGATCAAAGAATTGTTGGGGGCAGCTAACCTGCCTGAAAAAGACATTCAGACTGTCAAGCTATCTGTCAGCTGCATGGAGAATGTCAAGAAGTTTTGGGAGTTGCTACCCACTCTGGGGTAGATTTTCTGGTCTTTAACATTATCTTTTCTGCTTGTTAAGTAACCTTTCATCCATAGTTTCTTAGTAACCTCAATAAAAAGCTCACTGGCTCACCAAATTGGACATTGGTGTAACCGTTTCTTTGGTCTGTCCTGGTTCCCTTTCTGGGATGAACAGATGTGTGTTGCATCTCCTCAGGAACAGCAGCCACCCCTGGGCAGTTGCTCAAGCTGTTAAAAAAGGGCAATTTGAGCATGCAAGTCATGAAGCAGATTTTCCTCTATGGTTCCTGCCCTGACTTTCCTCAATGACAGATTGTAACTGGGACATGCAAGCCAAATAAATCTGTTTCTCCCCAAGCTGCTTTCAGTCCTGGTGTTTATCACAGCAATAGAAAACAAACTAGGACAATATTTAAACCAATGCTTTTGTTTAATATGACTAAAATATAAAGAACTGATCTTAGGGTTGAACTTAACCCCTTCGCATACACATTTTCGTTAGGGTATGTAAGGAACCAAAGCAAAACAAAACATATTGTGCTATTTTTACTTACCTAATATTTTCACAGCACAGTGAGGACTTTCTAAAACAATTCCTTCTTCTGTGTCAAATATAGGGTTATCTATTCCAGTCTTTGGAGGAATTTGAGCTAGTTTCTTAAGTCTCATAGAAGAATTTAGGTCAAGTTCTTGCTTTTTCCCTTCCTCTTCACGCCTACGTCTCATATCCTCCTGTTGTTGTCGAATACGCTCTAACTGTGCACTTCTTCGCACTGGCATCATTCTGGTGCCCAAATCTCCAGGGCAGTCAACAGCCATCTCTCGGTGCTTCGGATATTCCTCTGGTGATGCAAGATCAAGATTTTTTATTCCGCTGTCTGATTCCTCTGTTACATGCCCATTCATATATGATGTTGTCATGGTTATCTATAAAAACCTGTACCACTTTTATATATCAAAATTTCCTATAAAGCCAATTCTCTTGATTCTGTAGTATAAAATCCATGTTACTTCAAAGAAAGAAAAATAACTTCTCATATCACATAATAATGCTATGAAATGTATCCATGAGGGAAATCTAAGAGGGAAAGATGGAGGGAAAAGTATAAGAATTATAATATAAAAACAAACTTATACATAGCTCATTTCTAATTTCTACACAATATAGAGAATATCTAATAGGTACTTAATATAGTTGGTAATACAGAGTAAGGTCACTCCTTTCATTTTACGATGTTGAAGACATGAAATATTTTTCAAAAAGTTGCTATGAAGCATACTATTCAATTTTACAGCTAAGAAAACTGATATACTAAAATGTTTAGCAAAGTGAGAAAGTGAAATGGTTTCCTATTAATTTTGTAGAGAATAGGTGCTTTGTGGATAGAGAGACATTTCACCAGTAACTTTAAACATCTCAACTTTATGCTTAATTAAAACAGACAGTTATAATGTTTATATGCCCCAGTAGAGGGGAATGCCAGGGCCAAATAGTGGGAGTGAGTGGGTAGGGGGGCAGGGTGGGGGGAGGGTATAGGAGACTTATGGGATAACACTTGAAATGTAAATGAAGAAATTATCTAATAATAAATAAATAAATAAATAAATAAATAAAACAAAATACACAGTTATACCTGTGTGAACAACTGATTATAATTTGGTGCATAGTACAAGCCACCTTTGTGGCTAACTTTTAAATATAGAAAAGTATTTCTGGGTAAAACAATTTTTTTAAAAGTGGGTTTTGCAATGAAGACCATGCCCAAAGAATAATAAGGTTTATTAGCAAAGGTATCCAAGGACAAAACTATATAGATTAGGAAAAGAGAATATCGGCCTTTATAACTGGTAATACATAAAGAAAATTAAGATGAACTTTATAAGGACTCATTTAGAGAAAATGGCATAGCACATATAGCAAAAGGCGCATACAGACTGGAAGACTGAACTTTCATTTTCCCTCTACCACATTTCTTAGCTTGATGTTTAAGGACAGCCAGTTTTTCTCTCAACCTGAATAACTTAGAAGATTAACTTCACAGAACTTCTCTTAGTTTTAAAAAAAGATAATATATACAAGTTATAAAATAAATATAGACATGTACTATTAATATTAATTTGATTCTATGTTAAGAGTCCTCCAATATAAATTAAAATAAAAACATATTTTATTCAATGGCACTAGCTTTTCTTCAACCCACTTAGGCATAAATATGCAGGCTGTTTATGTGTGCAAACCCACACATTAAATTTAATTAGCTTCTTCTGCCCAGGCTTTAAAAATATTTACACTAATGAGCTTACTGCCTCCTTGAGCTGAGCATCATTTCAGCAATTATGTTTAGAGTACAATGCTGACTAAGTAAAATCCAAGTTTTCAGACAGTATTCCTAATACTAGGCAACCTTCTTTCAAATGTCCTTAAAATGAAATTGGGAGAAATAACAAACTACTTAATGCAATGAAAACCTACATAGGCTCTAGAAGAAGCACTAAGGTCAACAGTCAGGAAAATAGATATGAATTACAGCAGTGACTAAAACTGTATTTTTACAAGAATGACAGATTATCCTCCATCCAAACTTTTAAGTCTTTATTTATAACCATGTGACCTACATATAACTACCTCATTTACCATTCGATTGCCTTCTTTCTCATGAAAATGAGAGCTATGAATTTATATTAGGTGATCCTTAAGCTTTCTGTGTTAATTATAAAAAGTATAAATTAAACAGGATGTAGTTTATTTAATATTCTTATTATAAGCAAACAAATTTATATAGGAGTTACTATACTGCTATGGCTAATTTTAAAAACCTAGGAGTTTATACATTTCTAAAAATGAACTCTTAATTTTTTCATTTTTAATTATTGGATATTTTAAAAGTACATCTATTCACCATGCTAAATCATAAAAGAAAACTATAAATCATTATCTGGATCAGAATTTTCACAGTTAGACTATTATCATTACACTTGTCTATATGGATCTAGTCTTTCATTCTCAAAAAATTTCTGCAACTAGTATTAGTCAACTCAACATTCTATTTTAGTTCTTCTTCCTAAGTGTTTAGTTTAGTGAGAGACAGAAAAACAAATTAAATGATTACTTTTCTCTGGTTTTCCTCATCAGATTCCAATGTATTAGAAAACATTTTCCTTATATGTCTTATTTTTAAATGTCTAGTACTTAGCATAATTTGTGTGATAGAGAACATGTCCAAGAAATATCTGTTCAACTGAACTTGGACTACTTTAAGTTCAAAGAGGATGCAGACATCTAAAACAGGGTGACAAGAAACAAGGAAAATATAAGGATATAGCTCTTTGTGCTGCATTTTGATGTACAACTATCCATACAGAAGACTGTTGCAGATAACTGGCAATTGTATGACCAAATGATACAGATGTCAGAATCCAAAACTCAATACCAAGAAACAACCATTTGCATCAAAGCTAGGTATCAGTTTACTGGGGAAAATAGTTTCTTATATAACCTTAAGTTTTAGGCAGAGGGAGATGGGAAAGACAGACTTCATATGCATGAATATGTTCATGCATAAGTAGAGTCTAATTCCTATCTCCCCCCACCTTGTTCATCTTCCCTTCTCTTTTCTAGCCTTCAAAGCCATTTGACCAGCAGCTGGAAAGTCTCATTTCAAGTGATCAGCATTCTCTTGACATTTTAAGAGGCTGAACTATGTTTTCATAGAAACAGCTTTGTCAGCTAATACAGAACTCAGGCCAAGAATAGTGAAAAGAACTTACATTATTCAAACTGGAAAATCTTGTCTTCTATCCTTATTTCTCTTCTCTGTTTTTCCCCCCAATATTCAGGTTAGCTTTCTTTTTCTGCAAAACAGAAAGGGAGATAATTAACTAGGTGTAAAAGTATGCAACTAACCAAGTGTAAAAGTACACAGTGTTTTGTGGAGAAGCGAGAAGAAAAGGTTAATTCAGCATAACATTCATTTTTGCAGGTAGTTAGGAGTTTTTGTAGTTATAAATGCATACTACTATCATTTCAGTTATTGACAGATATTAATTAAAATCAATGTTGTTATATATTAGTGTTACTGAAAATGTTAAGTAGTGGGGCTGGAGAGGTGGGGTGGCTCAACAGTTACGAGTACTGGCTGTTCTTCCAGAAGACCCGGATTAAATTCCCAGCACCCATAGGCAGCTCACAACTGCCTAGAACTCTAGTTCCAGGGGATTCAACACCCTCATATACACATAGATGCAGGCGAATGTACCAATCTTACCAGTTCCACTCTTAGGTATAAAACCTAAAATGTACACATCATCTATACAATATACAATCTGTACAATAGTACAAAAATATCTATGGCAGTATTATTTAACATAGTGAAAGTAGAGAACCTACAAATGTCCACTAACTGATGAATGTGTAAATAACAAGGTATAGATACATACAGGAAATACTGAATAATAAAGAAAAAAAAAAGAAAAGAAACACTAAAACAGGCTATACAAGAGATAAACCTCAAAGACAAATTTAAAAAGCCTGTCATGCTGGGCATGGTGACAGATGCGTTTAATCCCAGCAAATGGATCTCTGTGTCAGATCAACCAGGGCTATGTGAGACCCTGCTGGTTTTGGCGCTGTCAGTGTGTGTGTGTGTGTGTGTGTGTGTGTGTGTGTGTGTGTGTGTGTGTGAGGAATGGGGGGGGAGCAGTTAGTTCAAAAGAAATGGTTCAGTTGGTAAAGTGACTGCCATGAAACAGTCATGAAACTACCAGGACCTGAGTTCATATTCCCAGAGCCAACATAAAATGTTCATCATTGTAGTGAGGGTCTAAAAGGCCAGAGTTTGGGGAGTACCGAGACAAGGGGATCCTTGGAATTCATTGGCCAGCTAACCCAGACAAATTGATGTACTCCGGGTTCAGCAATAGACCCTGTTTCAAAAACTAAGGTGGAGAGGGATTTGGGAAGACATGAAACATTGATCTCCACTTACACATACAAATGTATGTGTGTATACCCATACAAACATGTACAAACATATACACCAAAAGAAAAAAAGCAAGTAGTAGAAGCCCACATTCTATATGATTCCATTTATTAGATGTCTAGAATTGGTGGGACTATAAAGATGGTGGTTGCTTAGGACTTAGTTAGGAAGGTGGGTAAGAGAATTACAACTGATTGTGTAGGTTTCTTTAGGGAATGATATAAATTATTGGTGGTGTTCATATTAGTTCTGAATATACTAAATGTTAACAAATTATACATTATCATACATATCAGTGAACTGTTGGCCTATGAATGATATAAAACAATACAGTGAAGTAACACTAAAAACAATTGTGATTTGCTAATCTCAGTTGTCAACCTGACACACCTGGAAAGGGGAAACCCCAATCCATTCCAGAGGATTCCATCCAATTGGCAATTGTTAATGATAGTTCATTAGCAACAGGGTAGTTCCACTTTTGGGTAGTTGGGCTTGGGCTTTATAAGGAAGGTAGCTGTGCACAACTAGGGGAACAAGCTAGTAAGCAGTATTCCTCCTAGATTTTTTCCTTCAATTCCTGCCTTTGGATTCTTGCCTTGAATTCCTGCCTTATCTTCCCTTATTAATGGACTGTAAAGTATAAGATGAATAAAACTTTTCTTCCACTAGGCTGTTTGGTCACTTATTTACCAGCAACAGAAACCAAACTAAAACAACAATAAAACAACAATAAAATCATAAAAATTAAAAAGACTAGCTGTACTGAAGGAAGTTATGGAGAAACTGAAACTATATTTGATAGTTTATGGGACTTAGTTCTCTTCTTCTACTATGTGGGTCCCAAGGATGGAACTTGGATTTATAAAGCTTGCCAGCAAGCACCTTTATCTACTGAGTCTTCTTTTCAGCCCTACATAAATTATTTTTAAACCTCACTAAATTGAACACTTAAAATCAAATTTTAATATAAGTTTTGCCTATTTATCAATTTCAAAGGAAAACAAAACCTTATACACTTATATACAAGGCATCTTAGAGCTGGGTATATAGCCCAGTCACTAGAATTCTTCCTTAGTATGTATGCAACTCTGTGTTCAAATGCCAGGCAACACCCTTCACCCCCCCCCCCCAATATATAAAAAAGAAAGAAGAAAAGGAGATATCCTTGTTATGTGTAATCTCTCTGTCTCTCTGTCTCTGTCTCGTGTGTGTGTGTGTGTGTGTGTGTGTGTGTGTGTGTGTGTTTGGGGAGTGTTACAGACAGACTCCTGTAGCTTATGCTGGCCTGGAACTCACTTTGTGGCTGACGGTGATCTTGAACTTCTAATCATCTCATTGCTACATCTCAAGTGCTGGGTTTATAGGTATGTGCTACATTCTGGGCAGAAACACTTTTTTAAAAAGACCACTGCAAAAAAGGCTATATTCACATCACATAAAGACTCTATTTACCTGCTGAGGCTGTAGCTTAATATGGTATATCATGCATTTAGCAAGCATAAGCCCTGGACTCACTCCTGAACACACATGACTCAACTTACTCAACAAATACTTAACTAGATGCATGAGTTGCAGTTTCACAAACTTCTACTTAAAAATGAATGACTCCTTCGACCCCCTTCTCCGGAAAACAGAAACAAAAAAACAACAAAACTCCACAAAAACAAAAAACAAGGATCTAACTATATCCAAAACAAAGTAAATACAAGTCAAAACTGAAATACAGGGAAGTTAGTCACATGAGGTATTAACTCAAATTATTACTCAATAAAATAAGGGCACAAATTTAAACAAAAATCAATCACCAAGATACAACTGAAATAATTCTTTTGTCTTTTTTGCTTTGAGACAGGGTTACATGCAGCCTACGCTGGCCTAGAATCTGCTATGTAACTGAGGCAGACTTTCAACTTATCTTCCTGCTTCCTTTTCCTAAATGTGTGGATTACAGGCATACTATTCCCGGTTGGGAAGCTGGTTCATAAATCACCAAAGACACTTCTGTTGTTGTTTTGAGGATTACTATTTGTATTTTTAATTATGTGTATTTATATCTTTTTTTTTTTTTTTTTTTTTTTTTTTTTTTTTTTTTTTTTTTTTTTTTTTTTTTTTTTTTTTTTTTTTTTTTTTTTTTTTGTATACGCACGTGCGTGCCAGTTTCTGTGGTGGCCAGAGGCATCAGATCCTTGGAGCTGGAGTTAACAAACAGTTGTCAGCCATTTGATCTGAGCACTGGGGAGAGCAGTACAAGTTCTCAAGCACTGAGCCACCTCCCTATGCCAGGAAGCCTTTTAAAAGAAATGCTCTGAAGTAAACTGAACTTGATTAGCCCACTAGTAACTTAAAAGGTCAAGTACAAATAACCTGGGTTTACTTTTTAAGTAGAGCACAGTCTTATAATGTCATCTTTAAAATTCTACATAGTTTAGGTTTCAGATAGGAGAACATTTATTTATCATCATATAATTGCATTCCAAAGAAGTTATTGCTATTTGCACATCATTAAAACTATCTTAAGACACACAATGTTGGATAAGTTTATAAATAGTGGAAGCAAAATTCCATTTAAAAAAATTTTAGCTGGGCACCATAGTGCACACTAGCATTTGGAAGGTGATGGAGGAGGATTGAGAATTCAAAACATAAAGAAAGCTAGGCATAGTGGCTCATGCCTGTAAATTCTTGGGTCTTAAAACAAGAGGATCCCTGAGTCTGGCCAGCCTGAACAGACAGTTGTGAGCCACCTGATATGGGTGCTATGAGTGAGCCTGAGCCACAAATTGAGGATGAGTCTCAAAAAACAAAACAAAACAAAACAAAACCCCCAAAAGTGCAAAGTAAAAATCCAATAAAAAGCTCAAGGAGGACTAAGGGTAACATCTATCTTAAAGCCATAGAATCTTCTGTCTTTGTGGACAGAAAGTATTAAGATTTTTGATGCTCAGTTGGATACCAGTAACATGATGTCATTTAGAAGATTATCTTCTTCCAATATAAACTTTCAAGGACTTAGCAGTTTTTACATTCCTGTATGAAATTATATATATATATATATATATATATATATATATATATATATATAATATATATCCGAATTTAAAGAGTTAAGCTTACAAGGCCCTTATTCTCCTTCTATGATTCTAGGTCATACAATTGCCTTGATAAAAAATAATATAAACCAAATTGCTAGGAAAAATACTGCTATATTTATAATTATAAAAAATCAACCCAAAATGGGTCAAAGATTTAAACATTAATACCAGAAACACCAAAGTTATCAGTATTAAACATGGGGTGGATGAAGGAAATTATCACAATAATTATTAATCACAATAATTTTTTGAGGGATTGACCTAAAAGTACAGGCAACAAAAAATAACACTATCAAACTAAAAAGGTCAGTACAGCAAATGAAACAATTGACAGTCAGCCCCTTCAGATAAAGAGAACATTTGTATACCATAAATCAAGAAAAGTGAGTATCCAAAATGTGTACCCAGCCTAACTCTACACCAAGAAAACTCCAAGAAAAACACAATTAAGGGACTAAAGAGATAGATGGCACAATGGGCAAAGCATAAGGCCCTGATTCAAATCCTCAGCACCCACATAAAGGCTGGGCCATGCTCTGAATATCTGTATTGCAGCTTGGGTGGGTGGGAGTAAGCACAGACAGAGCTCAGTGTGTGGGGAGCAGGCGCGGCCACATGGGCCAAAGATGGCACCCTGGCTCTATGCCAAGCCCCGTGACCTTCGCTTGTTTATCCCAGTCTCAGTCATACGCAATAAAAGTAGTGTGGGAAACTCGCTGGAGAGATAGCATAATGCCTCATGATACTATTCTATCAGCCTATACTGTATGCTGCCTTGGATGTGTGTGTCTACGATTGGGTGGTGTGAGGTGACATGAGTGACCAGGTGATTTTGATAATTATTACTGAAGGGAATAAATTGTGGGCAGTCCCAGAATAGAGGAGGCTGCGGAATAGAAGGAAGCTCAGTATAAAGACCAACTGTAGCTGCTGTGTGAGACCTGCCTAGGAAGTCCATGTTGTTCCTCCCATTGTCTCTGCTGGTCGGAGATGTGGGTTGTGACATCAGTGGTCAGCCAGTCTGGCTAAAAAGATAAGCTCCAGGTTCAGTGAGAGACCCTACCTCAAAAAGTGATCTGGAGGTGGGAAGTAACAAAGGAAGATAACTGACATTAGCCTCTGGTCTCTCCATCAGCCCCCACACATGCAAAAATGCACATACATGGGTAATACATATAACAGTTTCAATTAAAAAGAGATGAACAGAGAAAATGGAACACATACATAATACCATTTAGCTTTAAAAAAAACTTTTGCCATTTTATAAACATGGTATCAAAAATATTATGCTAAGTGACATAAGCCTTGCACAAAAGACAAATACCACATGTCCTCACCCAGATATAAATTAATAAGAACAGACATTTAGGAAAAAGCAAAGAATAGAATGTCTATTAGGATAGAGAGGAGGAGTGGAAGGAGGACCTTCAAGGACACACAATCTCAGAAAGAACACGAGAGAAATCCCTTTTGAAATATATTAAATAGTACAGTGAATGCAGTGCACAATAAAGTATACATTTCTAAGTTGCTAAGACAATTTCAGATGTTTTTCACTAGAAAACCTTTAACTTAGTGATAGTGGATGGCCTCCATATCATTCAGACAAAAAGGGGAGAGGGAAATGCTAAGTATTTGAGGTGATGTGCATAGTATTTAGCTTGATTATTCCATTCTATACTCAATAATTATAGTGGTTACTCTGTGCTCCCAAATACAGCCAACTATAAACTATAAATTTAATAATTTAAGGCAAATGGTAGTAGGAGTTTAAAAAATTCATTCTCAGGGAACTGTGTTATCAGAGAACTGAAAGAACATATGGCAGATAAGCAGCAGACAGCATAACCCAGCTTCTCAGTGACTCAGAACGGAAAGCAAACAGCCCTGGTGAGGGAGACGACAGGAGTGCTCTGTATGGACTTCAAAGGGGCCTGAGATCCAGGCATTCAGTGGAGCTCTGGCAATAACTCTGCCCAGGGAATAAACCAAGCTAATCTGTTCAAAGTAAATTTACAGCCAAGGGAACATGAGTTTGGTGCTGCTTGGTATGAGCCAGCAAGAGAAGCTGAAAGTCATTTTGACCCACTCTGATGGTGACCCAATGTAAGTCACACTCACACAGAGAAAAGGAGACTGTGTTCCAGCTTTTGCCTTTCCAGGGAGCTCACAGTCAAAGAATCACAGAAAGAAGTGTAGATTGGCAGAGGTAAAGAATGGCCATTTCTGCCTGTATAATCTAAACAGAGACAAGAGTTTTGTTGTTGTTGTTGTTAAAACCTGCCTCTCCCCCCTTAGAGAATTTGCTGACAGGTAGATGGGTTCTTATTTTCACTACATGTGTATGAACATAGAGACATTGTTCGATATACATGCTCATTATCCTGGGTCTTGTTGTTTCTCTTCTAATAGCAACTTTCCTTCCTCCTCCACATGTTGATTATATATACATGTTTACTATTCTGGGTTTTGTTGTCACATTTCTCTTCCTTTCTTAATGCCTTTATTCATTCCATCTTTCATTCTCCCTGCCCCCTTTCTAAAACAACTTTCTTTCTCCTGCCTTCTCCCTTTTTACATTTTGAAATATTCAACTTTTGCTTTTCATTTTCCATTTTCTTCTGTCAATTATTGCTTTTCTTTACATCTTTAAACTTTTTAGTTTTTATTATGAGCACACATTCCTATTGTTAGAGTTGTAGATGCTATACATCTACAGGGTTTTACTTTATTTCTGCACCTTGTTCATTGTTTTTTTTTCCCCATTTTTTATTAGATATTTTCTTCATTTACATTTCACATGTTCTCCCAAAAATCCCCTAAACCCTCCCCCATCCCCCACCCTGCTCCCCTACCCACCCCACCCACTCCCCCCTATTGGCCCTGGCATTCCCCTGTACTGGAGCATATAAAGTTTGCATGACCAAGGGGCCTCTCTTCCCAGTGATGGCCAACTAGGCCATCTTCTTCTATATATGCAACTAGAGACATGAGCTCTGGGGGTACTAGTTAGTTCATGTTGTTCTTTCACCTATAGGGTTGAAGACCCCTTCAGCTCCTTGGGTATTTTCTCTAGCTCCTTCCCTGTGTTCCATCTAATAGCTGACTGAGAACATCCACTTCTGTGTTTGCCAGGCACTGGTGTAGACTCCCATGAGGGCCCTTTCAGCACTATCTTGCTGGCATATGCAATAGTGTCTATGTTTGTGGCTGATTATGGGATGGATCCCCAGCTGCAGGAGTCACTGGTTGGTCCATCCTTTAGATTCAGCTCCTCACTTGATCTCTGTAACTCCTTCAATGTGTGCTTTGTTCTTAATTCTAGGAAGGGGCGAAGTGTCCACATTTTGATCTTCATTCTTCTTGAGTTTCATGTGTTTAGAAACACCTTGTTCATTGTTATTCNCTCCCCTACCCACCCCACCCACTCCCCCCTATTGGCCCTGGCATTCCCCTGTACTGGAGCATATAAAGTTTGCATGACCAAGGGGCCTCTCTTCCCAGTGATGGCCAACTAGGCCATCTTCTTCTATATATGCAACTAGAGACGAACTCTGCGGGTACTAGTTAGTTCATGTTGTTCTTTCACCTATAGGGTTGAAGACCCCTTCAGCTCCTTGGGTATTTTCTCTAGCTCCTTCCCTGTGTTCCATCTAATAGCTGACTGAGAACATCCACTTCTGTGTTTGCCAGGCACTGGTATAGCCTCCCATGAGACAGCTATATCAGGGCCCTTTCAGCACTATCTTGCTGGCATATGCAATAGTGTCTATGTTTGGTGGCTGATTATGGGATGGATCCCCAGCTGCAGGAGTCACTGGTTGGTCCATCCTTTAGATTCAGCTCCTCACTTGATCTCTGTAACTCCTTCAATGTGTGCTTTGTTCTTAATTCTAGGAAGGGGCGAAGTGTCCACATTTTGATCTTCATTCTTCTTGAGTTTCATGTGTTTAGAAACACCTTGTTCATTGTTATTCGTTGCTAATCCTACTAGTTTTCTGGTGATGGGCTCAAGCACAACATTCTGCATACACTGTATATATGCTCTGTTGCTAAACTATACTCATAGCTAAGAAATAGCAAAAAACTACTCTATATATGGCCTATGCTTGCTCAAATGTCAGTGAATAACTCAAATGATTAGGGAAAATAAAATCTCAATCTAGGTCTGGGAAGATGGCTTAGTAGTTAAGAAAGAATACTTGCTACACAAGTCTAAGGACCTGAATTCATATCTCAGGCACCCGCATAAGAGCTACCTATTGCTGCATGTGCTTGTGATCCCAGTGATGGGGAACAACATGGAGGGCTTTGGGGCTTCCTGGCCAGCTAGATTGAAAAACACATCAATCAAGTTCCAAGTTCACTGAAAAACTCATCTCAAAAGAATAAAGGCAGAGAGCGACAGAACAGGACACCTGATGTCCTTCAGCCTCCACACACACGTGCATTGGACACTGGCACATACACAAAACATGCATGGTAGTGACTAGGCTCCAAGCAGGCATAGTTGGGGATGCCAGAAGATATTGTTTCTATTGTACATAGTTTTCTATTTTTATACAAACATAATGACTTTATTATGTGGGAAAAAAAGTACTTGCAATACTTTCCTGATACCATTCCTCAATTTAAATATTAAATTAGAATATCCCCAGACTGTATTATATTAGTGTTCAAATTTGCAAACCGGTACAACCACTCTGGAAATTTATCTGATGGTTCCTCAGAAAACTGGAAATAGTTCTACCTGAAGACCCAGATATACCACTCTTGGGCACATACCCAAAAGATGTTCCAACATACCACAAAGACATGTGCTCCATCATGTTCATAGCAGCCTTATTTATAATAGGCAGAAGCTGGAAACAACCCAAATGTCCCTCAACTGAAGAATGGACACAGAAAATGTGGTTCATTCATACATTGGAATACTATTCAGGTATTAAAACAAGGACATCATTTGCAGGCAATGGTTCATTCATACATTGGAATACTATTCAGGTATTAAAACAAGGACATCATTTGCAGGCAAGTGGATGGAACTAGAAAATATCATCCAGAGTGAGGTAACTCAGACCCAAAAGGACATACATTGTATGTACTCACTGATTAGTAGATTTTAGTCAAAAACTACACAGTACCTAAGACACAACCCACAGACTCTAAGAAGTGTAACAAGTAGAAAGGTCCAAATGAGGATGTTTTAATTCCACTAAGAAGGGGGAAGGAAATAATCATGGGAGGAAGAGAGGAGGAGGAGGAGGAAAGGGGAACAGGATCAGGTATGGGGGCGGGGGCAGGAGTGAAGCTGAGGACCAAGAGAATAAATAGAGATAAGCAGCATGGGGGGATGAGAAGACCTTCTAGAAAGTACCAGAGACCTGGGAGGTGAGAGACTCTAAGGACTCAATATATGTATATACAAAATTATTTTAAAATAAACTTCCTTATGATTTATTACCAGTAAATGTTTGATTTGTAGACCTATTTTATATGCTAACATGCTGAGGAATGGCAGTAGGTAAATATTAAAGTTTTTGTTTTCTGTAATTAAATTATTATGTTTCTACAAGAGCAAACCTTTGTATATACGATAAAAAGCAGTATAATATACAACAAACAATAGTCTCAAGAGTGAGCTGAGGTACGTTAGATAGTATTCATTAATGTTGGGAGGTATGCTGGCATATAGTGTTATACGGTCACATCTAGGCTGCAATGAAGACACACAAGGATAGGCTGGCCCTGCTGGAAACACTTTGAATTTATTTGCTTGAATTAACTGTTGGTCATTGCTCATTCTGAAACTACCTGCTGTTGCCAAATTTTTCATAAACCTTCACATTCACTTCCATAGAAGCTGACCAATAGACTACTTGAAGTTTTAGCCAGAGCAATAAAGAATAAAAACTACGGGGCCATGAATAGGAAGAGTTAAGTTATCCCCATTTAAAGAAAATAGGACCTTATATTTAGAAAACACTAAAGATTCTGCCAAAAGACTTTAAGAACTATATAAGAAGTAGGAAATAAACATCAACATACAAAAACCAAGAGCAACAACAAAACAGCTTTCTTATACACACATACGGACTTTACTAAGAAAAATCAAGAAAAGAAACTCATTCACACTAGTATCAGCAGTAAAATACCTAGGAATAAATCCAAGGACTTAAATGATCTATACAATGAAATGTGTGAACAAACACTGAAGAAACTAAACACACCAGAAGATGAAAAGACAGCCTATATTCATGGACTGGCAGAATTAAAGTTGTTTAAATGGTCATCTGTCCCCACAATAAATAATAACATAATTTAAAATGCTATAATAAAATTGTTTAATACAATTTGTATATACTAGTAATTTTAAAGATTATTCCCAAATATCACATCAGCTCTTCCAAAGCAATTTTGGATGCCAATTCCTCTTACAACTAAAAAAAAGTGTAAGGGTGTTTTGTCTCCATGCACAACTGCATATCATCTGCACTCAGTGTCCATGGAAGCCAAAAGAGGGCACCAGATTCCCTGGAAGTGGAGATGCAGGCAGTTGTTAGATGCCATGTGGGTACTAGGAATAGATCCCAGGAGCTCTGGAAGAGCAGTCAGTGTTTCCAGCCAGTCTCCATAGGCCCTTATCTTGAGCACTGTTTCTCAGTCAATAGAACCCGTCTTACGGAAGAGGTCATGTGTACTTTGAAATTTTCAACATAATCTTGTCTTAAGCTTTTTTGTATACTTGGGTTAATTTTCATTAGAAAACTTTCCCCAAAATTGTCTTAAGCTCAAATATGCCTATCATAAGCTGCCTGGGGTCAGTCAGACTCTAGACCTCTGAATCAACACTGGTTACTGAGTCATGGTGGAGTCCCTTCTTGCATCACACAGACAGACACTCTGTGGGCTCTGGTGGTCACAGAGACTACTACTCCATGATGGGGAATACATATACTTTATTCCTTAAAGGGTATTTATTTTCTTATTAGACTCCAACATACAAAGTAAAGCAATTTATTCAGCAGTAGTTTTAATTTGTTTCTGCTCTGTATCTGCTCTGCTAATGATTATTACCCTGTGGACCTTTTCTTTTTAGAACCGTTACACCTACAGAGATGTTCAGCAGTTAAGAACACTTTATGCTCTTCCAGAGACCTCAGTTTGACTCCCAGCACCCACATGCTGTTTCACCACAATCCCTGACACCAATTCCAGGGGATTTGATGCCCTTTTCTAACCTCCATCAGTAGGTACCAAGAATGCATGTGATATATATGCAGGCTAAATACTTATATTTAAAATAAAGTATATAAATCTAGTAAAAAATTAAAAATCTGTCACTAAGTATTTGTATAATTTTGGTTAGTGACTTGAATTTTCTTGGACCTTCTGTCTTCTATTTAAATAAAATAGAAATTTTTAAAAAATGAAAAATGCTGTTCAGCCTTTGCTTTTTAGGTAGGTTCTGTTTTCCAGGCTGACCTGAACTAATAGGCTAAAGTGATCTCCTTGCCCCTATGTATTCCTATGGACATGATAGTTTCATATCCATTATATTATCTAACGTTTATAATCTGTGTATGGTAACTCAAGTGGAATTCTTATTTTATACAGAGCACAAGCAGAACAACTATTTAAATGGCTTGTGTAAGCACTGACAGAGGTACAAAACAGAAAAAGTAAAGCATTAACACTACGTGCCAAGTTTAGGGCCAAGAGCTGTCCATACACTCTCCATTTAATCCTTTAACACCCAAAGTAATATTCTGGTTGCAATGAGGAAACAAGTAGGAAGAGGTCAAGTTGCCTCTTATGTCTTTTTTTTTTTTTTGGGATGTTTTGGGACGAGTCTCTGTATATATTCCTGGCTGTCCTGGAACTCAGGATGTGGACCAGACTGACCTCAAACTCAGAGATCCTCCTGCCTCTGCCTTTCGAGTGCTGGGATTAAAGGAGTATAGGAGTATGCCACTATGACAGGTCTTAAGTCAGAATCTAGAAGAGCCAAAGACTTAATTCCAAATTTGTATTAATTCAAAGCAAAGCCTCTATAATCTTTACTATTTTAAAAATTTAGTATTATTTGATGCTAGCAGAAAAACTTTATCATTAAAATTCTTAGAATTTAGTATTTTGACTATTTTCTTGAGTTTATTTCCTGTGGTTAGAGTTCTCTTATAAAACCTTTTTTGTTTAAAAACAAAAGAGATGAAAAAATGAGAAACAAAAATCACAGAATCAAATATTTAACAGCTTCTTGACCTTTTCTTCCTTCCTTCCCTCCCTCCCTCCCTCCCTCCCTCCTTCCCTCCTTTTGAGAAGTTTTGTTATGTAATTCAAACTGGCCTGAAGCTTGAAATTCTCCTGCCCCTAGGAGGTGGTAGGAATAGGGAAGTAGGTGGTGTTTAAAGACAGGATCTTATTAAGAATCCAGGCTGACCTGTACTTGTGCCTCTGTCTAGGCATGAGCTACTATGCCACAACCTTCTCTCTTTTTCAATGCTAAAGCCTAGCTTTGACACTATTTCTTGGGGGTCGAGATAAAGCTAAAGATGAGATCATCCTTCACTGTGTGTGCTCTTTACAAATTTGGTCACCATTCTATAACAGCAGTACCATGCAGTATAAGGAAGCAGGCACAGGGGAAGAGTGCTCAAAGACCAGAATTCTTTTTTCTTTTTCCTTTTTCCTCTGGTGCTAAGGATCAAACCTAGAATAACTGCTACCAAGTTGACATGGTAACTTTTCTAAACCAGATAATTGGGGTCCTCATGTGCTATATTTAAGTGAAAAAGTATTTTGTCTTAATCAATGGGAAATTCTCTATTCACATCAAACACAAAATTCAAGGTTTATGGAGATCTCTAAAACCTCACACTCAGGGTAGGAGTTAGTTAGGAGCCATACAGTATCAAAAGTATCAAATGCTTGGTTACTTCAACTGTGCCATTATCATCTTCAACTCTGACATAATAAAAGAGTGAACGTACCCAAAGAGCTTTTTGAAAAATGTACTAGAGGAAAAGGTATTTATGCCATTTTCAAGCAGGCTAAAAAATGGACTTTTAAGCATGTAGTTTTAAATGACCCATAATATGGCCTTTCTTGATTGGTATATGGCTACCAATCAAGAATATATAAGCCAAAGAGGATAAGAACAGTCTAGACAACAGAGCCAATGTAAGAAACAAGATAAAACCAGATACTTCTGAATACTAAGTTAAACTGTTTGAATTTCTTCCTTAAGCATTTAGAGATTATTGATAGCTGTACTGGCTAGTTTTTGTGTCAACTTGACACAGCTGGGTTATCACAGAGAAAAGAAGCTTCAGTTGGGGAAATGCCTCCATGTTATCTAGCTGTGAGGCATTTTCTCAATTAGTGATCAAGGGATCCTTGTGGGTGGGACCATCTCTGGGCTGGCAGTCTTGGGTTCTACAAGAGAGCAGGCTGAGCAAGCCAGTAAAGAACATCCCTTCATGGCTTCTGCATCAGTTCCTGTTTCCTGACCTGCTTGAGTTCCAGTCCTGACTTCCTTTGGTGATGAACAGCTGTATGGAAGTGTAAGCCAAATAAACCCTTTCTTCCCCAACTTGCTTCTTGGTCATGATGTTTGTCCAGGAATAGAAACCCTGACTAAGACAATAACCAAGAATAGTACAAAATGACTTTTCAGAATACAACTATAATGTTACTATAGCTGAGTAGAGGAAAATGTAAGTAGAGAAGCCAATAATGACAATATTTTAATACTTCACACATGAGCGAGTAAAGCAGCAGAAGGAATAAAAAGGATAATTTTTAAAAATGGCTATTACAAAGGTTTTGAGATGGGGAGTTAAGTATAATTCTAAAATACTTAGTGTAATAATTAGACCTAGAAGAATTATATAGAACTTTAAAATATGGAACTCAAGAGTCAGGCCATTCCCCTTTCCGTATCCCTAAGGAAGAGGAAGGATGTGTTAAGTACTGAAAAGAAGATATCAAATTCTACTTTTAAAGTATCTCTCATGTTCCCCAAGTTCTCTTCTTCTAGTACCAGCCCGAAAATAAACTTTTTTTTTTTGGTTTTTCGAGACAGGGTTTTTCTCTGTGTAGCCCTGGCTGTCCTGGAACTCACTCTGTAGACCAGGCTGTCCTCGAACTCAGAAATCCGCCTGCCTCTGCCTCCCGAGTGCTGGGATTAAAGGCGTGCGCCACAAGAAGCTGGGTGTAGTGACACATGCCTTTAATCCTAGCATTTGGGAGGCAGAATCATGAGGATCTCTGTGAGTTTGTGGCCAGCCTGGTCTAGATCGAGTTCTAGGACAGTCAGAAGTACACAGTGAGACCCTATCTCAAAATATAATCCCCAAATCAAACCCAACCCCATAAAACAAACAAAAAACAAAAACAAACTTAGAGTGTTAATTCCTAGTGCCTATATTAACTTTATGGCAAACAGGACTTATTACATGATGTAGCCACTATAGCTACTTATGAGAACTCATTGTTATGGGTCTGCACTGTTGTCCCCACAAAATACTTGTTAGCAGTAGGCTGGTATCTTGGTTTGCAAAGACCAGTCAAGGTTTTTCATGAATAAGCTGTTACTTTGGGGCCAGAAATTTTCTGTGATGAAGGACTCATTGCTGCAAGCCATGGAATTTACTATAAATCTTCAAGAGCACCAGAGGAGTCTCTTCCTTCAATGACTGTCACCATGACTGATGGGTAAAGATGTGTCCATGGTAACTTGATCATCAAAGAAATGTTATGAAGTGGCCTCCCACCTGCAGCCTTCCCAGCACTAATCTCATCTGTCCTGTACCCTCAGTTTTTAGACAACACCCCTGCAGCACTCTCAATTTTATTCAGAGGCACTTAAATTCATATCTCTTATTGCTGCCCAAACTATATGGACTGAAGGCCAGGGCTAGAGAGCCCCCTCGTCCATACCCTTTCAGTGTGTTTACTAATACTAAAACAAAAATTAATGAATAAAAAAATAGGAGTTTTAGCACAATGTTAATTGTTGGATCAGGCACTAAAACAGACTTGTTTCTAAGTATTTTAAACATCCACATCTTACATTTAGGTTGCTTAAAATTTTTATTATCATGTGTGTGTGTGTGTGTGTGTGTGTGTGTGTGTGTGTGTGTGTAGTGCACATCACACCTACTGGGGGTCAGAAAACAACTCTGTGGAGTTGGTTCTTTCCTTTCACCTTACATAGGTTACAGAAACAGCATTCAGACTGTCAAGTGACTTCTCCTGTAGAGCCACCTAGCTGGCCCAAACTGTTCTCTATAGTGCACCTGGAATACAATTTCTTAGTCTTTTTCTTAGTCTTTTTTTGGGGGGGGAGGGGGGACAGGGTTTCTCTGTGTAGCCCTGGCTGTCCTGTGGAACTCACTTTGTAGACCAGGCTGGCCTAGAACTCAGAAATCCGCCTGCCTCTGCCTCCCGAGTGCTGGGATTAAAGGCGGCTGCCACCACACCTGGCACAATTTCTTAAGTCTTATCTCCACAAATTCCCTAAACTGTAGGCAAGGCAGATACTCCCTTTCCTAAATAGGCACTGAATAGTTAAATCACATAACTAGAAGTAACAAGGCAGAAAATCCAAATAGGCGAACATTCCTGTGGCTCCACAATGCTGTTTCTAAAGAACAGTAACTACCATTCAGACTGCGTGCTTCCTTGAAAAGTCACATAATTACACTACTCTCCTGCTTTTAAAATATGGTCAGAGAAAATCAACATATTTCTTCAACTGACTGCCTCATACTGCATTTGTTAATGGATCACAATTTTAACACCTGACTTCAGTCACATTTATTGCTCAAGGCTCCTAAAAACTGAGCTAATAAAGGTGCAGACAGTCCTGTGGAGAAATGTTAGAAATGTGATTCCTCCCCTACTAGCCATGAAAAATGAAACTAAGCTGCCAACATTCCAGTTTCCAAGTGATCTTACATTAAAAAAATACTCTCTATTCTGTCATGTTCCAACTTCAACATGAATTGTCAAGGTGAGCCGCTTTTCTTAACCAGATAAACTTTTCAACAATAAAATAATACCTTATAGCTCTAAAAAGTATGTTAAAAGTGTTAACAGACTAGCTGCTCAACAAACTAGCTAACCCCCCCCCCACCTCCATGGTAAAAGCTGAGCAGCTTGAAAATCATTCCTGTAATACCCCTAAATATACATAGCTATCAATTTTAATGACATTTCACACACACCCCAGCTCCTCTCTTCCCATGCCACTCTTGTATGGTTTCTCTGAGCTCAGTAACTCAACCTCCCTCAGTCCTGCTCTTTGTGGGTCATTTCTCAGTGCTGCCAGATTTAACTTTTCTCAAAGAATCCCTATTACCATGACAGTGCTCCTTTAGAAGTTTTTGTTGCCTCTTTGCTTTTAAAAGCTACTGTTTACAGAGGGTTAAGTATGCAACATGCATTCACTGGGCTCAATATGAGGCATGCATAATCTAAATTAAACTTCACAGTAGTGTCTTTGTTGAATGCAGTGCCTTTAGCAAAGTACAGAATTTGTCTGTGCCTGAAGTCTGACTCCAGGGTACTTTACACTATCCTGCAGGACATGTTTGAAATTCCTTAGCCTGACCCTTTAGTAATTTTTTTTTACTTAATCCTAAAACACATTCCCCATCTTATGTTTCCCTCCCCAGCTCCCAAATAAAATTACTTCCCATGTAATCCTTATAAAATTCCCAACTCAATATCACCAATATATTTTCTCATACTCATTAAAAAATTAGTGTTTAATTTTTCAACCTGTTAAGTTTTTCTTTTCCACTGTCTTATGAAATCTCCATAAACTCACCTGCTCTCTTCCACAACCTACCTTACTAAGCTAAGGCACTTCCATCTATGCGTGCCTCTGAGGCACCATGCATTTTCTACCTTGAAATTAGAATTTACTGCCATATTAAACCAAGCAGATTTCAAGCTCTGTCATAGAGTTAATGTCTAATTTGTATCCGACGGTCTCATACTGTGCAATACAATGGTCCTCCTTGGGTACATTATAAACTCTAGTCTGATTTCCAGTTTCCATTGTGAACAAGGGTTAGTAACATGTAATAAAACTAGAGAAAGAAAACTCTATTCACAGAATTTGTATAATTTATGTTGTATCATAATAGTTTTTTTTAGCTATCATATATTATTAATTTCTTACTGTCCCTAACTTAATGAACTAAACTTTACCATAAGCATGTTTAAATACACACACCTCCATCCACAGTATTTTACAAAGCTTGTTTTTTGTTTGTTTGTTTGTTTGTTTTTGGGGGGGGGCTCGAGACAGGGTTTCTCTGTATAGCCCTGGCTATCCTGGAACTCACTCAGTAGGCCAGGCTGGCCTCGAACTCAGAAATCCACCTGTCTCTGCCTCCGGAGTGCTGGGATTAAAGGCATGTGCCACCATGCCCGGCTCAGGGCTTGGTTTTATACTCAAATTCTTTAGGCAATATTGGGTATGCCACCATATGTCCCATAAGAATAAGGGAGACTACATATACTGTGTTATGTATCAATAAGTAATCTTTTGTCTGAGCATCTTTGGCTGAAAAAAACTACTTATCTGGGAGGGAGACAGGCTTACTATGCACATCCTCATTTATAGGTTTACCAATTAAATAATATATTGCTAGCAAATAGTGAGAAGTCCTTAAGCCTAAAATTCATTTTAAGGTTAGATTACTATTTATCAAAGTCATGCCTATGGGGTTAAGTTATGACCATTCTTCCATTGAATGTATTTTTTCCTTTAAAGTAATGAGCAGTGATGTTAAGTACCATAGGAGTAAAAGTAATGAGGAGAAGTGGTTATTTTTTAAATATCTCTCCTGAGGACACGGTTTCTAAGACTAGAATTCTATATATTCTGGTAGGATGACAATATACATATCAGGTCAAAGTAAAAAAAGTCTTAAGGTCTAAAAATATTAACAAAACACAGATATTATTAAACTGATTTGACAGCCAACCATTGGACTGAGCGTAGGGTCCCCAATGGAGGAGTTAGAGAAAGGACTGAAGGAGCTGAAGGGGTTTGCAACCGCAAAAGAAGAACAACAATATCAATCAACCAAACCCCCCACCCAGGGACTCCCAGGGACTAAGCCACCAACCAAGGACTACACATGGCTCCAGCTGCATATGTAGCAGAGGATGGTCCGATCTGGTATCAGTGGGAGGAAAGGTCCTTGGCCCTATGAAGGCTCAATAGATGCCCCAGTGTAGGGGAATTGAGGGCAGGAAGGCAGGAGTGAGTGGGTGGGTGGGTGGAGGAACACCCTCATAGAAGCAGGGGGAGGGGGGATGTGATAGAGGTTTCTGGGAGGGGAGAAACTTGGAAAAGGGATAACATTTAAAATGTAAATAAAGAAAATATCCAATAAAAAATAAATACAACCTTTCAAAAATTTGATTTTAATTACACTAATATCTAACAGACTATCAAGAATTCATAAAAGAAACTCTAGTCATCATACCCCTTTTTAAAAGGCAGTCTACTGTTTTTACTTACATTCACACTGGGCTAAAGTAAAACTCATACTACAGCACACAAAACAGTTTATGAATAAAAAGAAATAAAGTGTAGCTAAGGGTGTATCTAATAGTACATGCATGATTAGCACATACTGGCTCCAGTTCCCAGCAAAGAAAAGAGTATGTATACTTTACATAAACAGAGAACACAAGCAGGATACTATTTATGACAATGATAAAAGTTAAAAGCAATCAAATCAATTTTCTTTAAAAAGGAAAAAACAAAAGAACATAACTCTCCCCCCTTTCCCCCTGAACAAGGTCTCTGTAACCCTGGCTGTACTGGAACTTGCTATGTAGACCAGGCTGACCTAGAACTCAGAGATCTACCTGTGTCTGCCTCCTGAGTGCTAAACTAAAGGTGTGTACTACAGCATATGCCTATGAACAATGTTACTAAAAACAGTTAATGCCAAGGTGGCTGTCTGATATCATGCAAAATTATGGGTCCATGTTCTTGTCAAAATCTTATCAATACTGCTAGAACAGCTCAAGCCCCAAAGGACCTATTAATGGTTGATTTAATGATCAAGTATTTCCCTTTTATATCAGTACATATGAATCGTATAATAGTTTCTCTATATTTTCATTCAAGTATACAAATAAATGTACTTCTATCATCCCCAATATAATCAAGTCTTTAAAAAAAGATTTACTTTTATGAGTCTTTTGTCTGCATATATATGTATTAGTACTGAGTATGTACCTGATACCTATGGAGACTAAGAGAGGGTGTCAGATATCCCGGAACTGGAGTTACACATGCTTATGAGCCACTGTTTGGTTGTTGAGGCTTGAATCTGGGTCCTCTGGAAGAGCAGCTAGTTCTCTGTACCTTGGTGCCATCTCTCCAGCCCCATAGCCAAGTCTGAAAGCATACTTTATGTACTACTTACATGTCTTACCTGCAGGCCAACCAGATGGCTTTGCAGGTAAGGTACTTAATGACGAGCCTGATGACCAAACAGGAGTTTCATCCCTAGATCCACATGGTAGAAGGAGATAACTAACTCCCACAAGTTGTACCTACATACATATATAAAATGTACTAATATAAATAAAAGTTTAAAAAAAATCTGTCCTACATGCTCACCTACTTATATGTGTAAGTACTTTCCTAACTAGAATGCAAATAATCTGTAGCAATTCCAGTCTTCTATATTGGCTCTTCTAGATCCTGGGCAGTGCAAGGTATGCTCCTACTAGAAACACAGTAATTGCTGCATTAAATTTGAAAGAATTGTTAAATGGTAGATATAGGAAGTATGATGGTTGACTTCAACTGTCAACTTGGTAGGATTTAGAATCTTCAGGTTATACCTGTGAGGGATTATCTTGATTAGGTTGAGGTGGGCCACCAACCACTACAGGAGGCACTACAGGATTCCTTGGGCTTGGATCCTAGATTGCATAAAAAGGAAGAGGCTGGCTGAACACAAGTATTCACTGCTTTCTGCTCCTTGACTGCAGATAGAGCTATAGCATTAGCAGCTGCCTAAGGTCCTATTGCTGATAACTTTCCCACAATAATGGAACGTAATCTCAATTATGAGCCAAATAAGCTTTTCCTTCCTTTAAATTTCTCAAAGTATTTCAGCAAACTAGAAAGTAACTAAAACAGCGGAGAAGAGGAAAACCATACCTACCACAAAACATTTAATAGCCCAGAGAGAACTATCTTCCAAATTCTTTAATAACAACTGTAACAAAGTAGTTAAGTGATACTAGCATAGTCACAGCAGTATTTCACACAATTACTTTACATCCTCGAGCTTTAATCTGCAACTGTGTTGTTTGTACATGATGACGTACAACTACATTACATATGTATGTCACCACGTGCCAGAAAACTTAAGACAAAAAGGACAATTCAGCATTTCACCTCTTACCTGAGATCTGCCTACTTTTACTCTTTCAATTGTTTTACTGTGAATCAATCTTCATAATTCTAGCAACATGTACAGAAATAGGCTTATACATACATTATGTACATATACAAGCCATTTTTAATGACATTACATGAAGGCCACCTATTCTTTTTTTTTTTTAATTTGTCTAAAACTTTATTTCAAAGTTATTGGCCTTGCTATTAGTAAGGTGTGGTTAACGCTCTGTGCCAGTACTGCCAGGCTTGCCCATTGCCGGCAATGGACTCTGAGAAAACCCACTTCTTAAGGCCACCTAGTTTTAAAAAATGAGAACTAGCTCTCTATATTATAGTTATTCTTCCCACAAGTATTTCAGTGAAATTACTCATATATCTCTGTATTCTCTAAACAAGAGTTCTTTTAAAATATTTTTTAGTTCATTTTATCTTTTGTGTATATGAGTATTATCCATGCATGTATGTATGTATACATGTGCACGCCTGGTGCCTACAGAGGCCAAAAGAGATTGAGATCCTCAGTGACGACAGGTACAGATAGTAACTCCAGTGAGCCACTAAGTAGGTGCTGGCAAGCAAATCCAGGTCTTCTGGAAGAACAGCTCCTACCCACTGAGCCATCTTTCCTGTCCCAGAAATAGTATTTTTTAAAGGTTTACTCTGGTATCTTTCCAGGCTCTAGAAGGCTTACTTCATAGACTCCATTATCTTATGTTTTCTTATCCTCCAGTCTTCCTCTAAAAGAAGCAAAGAATGGTTGGGTTCGTTATTTGCGCACCTTCCTCCTGGTCATATAAGGGCTGGGTTCATTCAAGACACAATTCTCATCATGTGGCCCCACTTTGACTGCTACAGTTGTAGGTTAATTCTAGTAACTAGTGCCTTTGTTCCTTTAGACTATGTTTAACAGGCTTTCAGCTGTTGCTATGTTTGGAGAGCTTTACCATTCTTTACTGGTTTCCTATGGTGAACAATATTTTTGTGAGCTTTCATTAAAATTTCTTCTATTTCTGGGGCTGACTTTGCCATCATTGCATGGATTCTAACAGAAGCATCTTCTAAAAGTGTAGTACTGAGAGCCATTATTAACTCTTCATCCTCACCTTGGGAAATTCTCATATCCTTTCCTTCTTTGTCTATTCTCTTTCTGAATGTCCTCCAAAAGTTCCCTGAGAGAGGATACATTTTATGAGGTCTTGGCTGGCCTGGTACCAAAGTATATCACATCCTAGAGATATTCTTTTGCTTCTTTGCCTCCAACATGAACTCAGCCTCATCCAAGAACTGCCTGGCATATGCTGGATACCACTCAATTACATTTCCAGCTTCCAGTGACTTCTGGCTTTTTGTTGTTCATTCCATGGAAATATTTATAGTGAGAACAATCCTTTCCCAAACTACACAAATAAAAAGGTGATATAAGTAGAGAAAGGCACTGAAAGTGGAAGAAGGTAGTGGGAGAGGATACAAGAATACAAACAAGGCCGACTAGAGCAAGCAGGGCCGACCAGCGCGAGCAGAGGTCCTAAAAAAAAATTCAACTCCTAACATGAAGGCTCACAACCATCTGTACAGCTTTAGTGTACTCAAATACACTAAATAAATAAATAAATAAATAATAAATAAATAAATCTATCTTTTAAAAAAGGAATACAAACAAAAGAAGTATGGCATATATGCAGGAAAATGCTATAAAGAAACCCATTACTTTGATAACTTAAAAAATAAATTGGGGGCCGAGCGTGGTGGCGCACACCTTTAATCCCAGTATTTGGGAGGCAGAGGCAGGCAGATTTCTGAGTTTGAGGCCAGCCTGGTCTACAAAATGAGTTCCAGGACAGCCAGGGCTATACAGAGAAACCCTGTCTTGAAAAACCAATAAATAAACAAACAAACAAATAAATAAATAGGAGGTGGGGCTGAAAGGGTGGTTTTGCAGTTAAGAGTGCTTCTTGCTCTTCCATGGGATCCAAGTTTGGTTACCATCCACATTAGGCAGCTCTGATAAATCCAAATCTAGGGGATTATCATTCCCTCTTCTGGCCTCTGGGGGCACCAGCATACACAGGGCATATACTCATAAAAACATAAATTTTTTTTGTTGTTGTTGTTTTTTTGTTTTTTTGTTTTTCGAGACAAGGTTTCTCTGTCTAGCCATGGCTGTCCTGGAACTCACTTTGTAGACCAGGCTGGCCTCGAACTCAGAAATCCGCCTGCCTCTGCCTCCCGAGTGCTGGGATTAAAGGCGTGCGCCACCACGCCCGGCTCATAAATTTTTAAAAATTAGTTTAAAAATTAGTTTATAAAAGGTGATATAAACATTTAAAAAGTTTTACTTTCCCATTGTTTCTGTATTGTTGGTATAACTGACCAACAATGTTCACTGTTGGGAACTATATATTGAAATATATTTATTTATATATATTGTTGATGTTACTTAATATTTTTGAAGAGAAATTTCTACCAAAAATAAAAATAATTTATTAGTTCATTTAGGAATTATTCCTATATAATGTATTTCTATAAGGATAGCAACTTCAACAATGTAACTTTAGAAGTAATAATCCATCAATAGGAAATTGAGTTTTAAAAAATAAATAATCCACAAACAGAAACTTGAATAAATAATAGAAAAACTTATATAATGGGACACCATCAAACTTTAAAAGTTATGTTGCTACAGCTACTAACCACAGGGAGTTACTGAACACTTGAAATATAACTGGAGGGGCTGGTGAGATGGCTCAGCGGGTAAGAGCACCCGACTGTTCTTCCGAAGGTGATAAGTTCAAATCCCAGCATCCACAGGGTGGCTCACAACCATCTGTAACGAGATCTGGTGCCCTCTTCTGGAGTGTCTGAAGACAGCTACAGTGTACTTACATATATTAAAAAAAAAAAAAAAAAGAACAACTTTAAAAAAAAAAGAAATATAACTGGAATAACTGAAAAGCAAAATTTTAACTTTAACTTTAATTTAAATTTAATAACTGATATAGAAACCTTTTAAATATTATGGAGCAGTTCAGACATATTATTCTCCTTTTTTACTATGAATTTAATACAATTTAAATGCAGGTTAACCATAGGGTACCTCACTTAATGAGGGAGAGAGATTCTGAGAAGTGCACCATTAGACAGATTATTGTAAACATCAGAGAGCATACATAAGAACTTAGCATAAGCCAATTCAATGTGGACATTTGATCCAATCAAAGCAAAGGGTAAAGATACAATGCTTAAGGACAATGGTGGCGCTGAAGGACTATTTTACTGTAAATATATTTTTGAAAATAAAAAAATACACATTAAAATATTAAAGTACAATCCCAGCACTCGGGAGGCAGAGGCAGGCGGATTTCTGAGTTCGAGGCCAGTCTGGTCTACAGAGTGAGCTCCAGGACACCCAGGGCTATACAGAGAAACCCTGTCTCGAAAAACCAAAAAAAAAAAAAAAAAAGTACATTATGGTATAGCAAATACATAAACCATTAGCAGTCATTTTTTCTCATTTATGAATCTACATTGCTATATGCTTTTATATGGCTAGTACTGTAGGTTTGTTTATACCAGCATCACCATGAATACAGAGTAAGTTGTGCTTTGTTACAGTATCACTAGATGATATCAAATTTTCAGCTCCATTATAACCTTATGGGGCTAATATATGGTCTCCTTTTAACCAAAATATTGTTATATAGCTCATGAACTCTTCTAATGAAAAATTATTATTCTAATTGAGATGTACTATCAGTATAAAATACAGTCTGGATGTCAAAGACTTGTTACTTTAAAGATTTAAACTATATTATTTTTATATTTACTACATAATTGAGATAGTCATAATTTTGATATACTCTGTAAGACATACTGTTAATTTTCTTTCTGCCTCTTTCCCTGGGGTGACTCTACTCCTGAGCTATACTTCCAGATCTTTACTTTTGTTTAATTTGGGTATTTTAACATGATGCCCTAGCTAGATGAAGTAATATGATGCAAAGGCATGTGAAAAAAGCAAGTTTCAAAACAGCATTTGCATACCATTCCACTTCTGTATTTACACAGAAACAGTTTATAAAATTATTAACAAAAACTGGGATAACATATACAACTTTTTTTTTAAAGATTTATCTTTATGTGAATCTTACATTTTGCCTGCATGTATATATGTGTGTGATTGTTACTTTAAAAGGACATTGAATCATTTGGAATTAGAGTTACAGACAGTTATGAGTCACTGGGTACTGAGAACTGAGCCTGTTGCCTTTGTAACTTCAAAACTAATATTAACTTAAAAAGTAAGCATAGAGGTTTTAAATTTTATAAGGAACACCAATACTTTAAAATATATCAGGCTGGGGATGTATGTGGCTTAGGGGTAGTAATTTCCTATGTGTGAGGCTTTGGGTTTGATTCCCTGAACTGGAAAAAAGGTGAGGTTCATAATTTCTGACAGCATTCTGTTATCATCTTAATGACTCACAATAACAAGGGGCAGAGAAACAGCTCAACAGGTACAAGCACTTGCCATGCAAGCATGATCACCTGAATGTGATCCCTGAACCTATGGTGCAGAGAGAGAACTAAGTTGTCCTTTGACCTCCACACGTGTGCCACAATACACACCCATGTGTACACACACACACCATACATACACAATAATAATAATAATAATAATAATGCATTTGTTTTTTGGTTTTTTGGTTTTTCGAGACAGGGTTTCTCTGTATAGCCCTGGCTGTCCTGGAACTCACTCTGTAGACCAGGCTGGCCTTGAACTCAGAAATCCGCCTGCCTCTGCCTCCCAAATGCTGGGATTAAAGGCGTGAGCCACCATGCCCAGGGTATAATAATGCATTTTTAAAAGACACAATAAAAAATACTGAAGGAATTCTAGTTATTAAACTCGCACTAGTATTGCTTTGTTCTGAACGTATTCACTATGGAGTCTCGCCATTCCCTCCAATCAATCATTTCCCTTAACACATGCTTACATAAAGTTTCACGTCTCTAAAACTTCATTACAAGATATTTCAACTTCTCACACTCACTGATTTACAGCCTACTAGAGAAAAAACATTTCAAAGGTCAGCAAATTAGTAGATAATTAGCTCTATTCTAGATGGCTGCCTGGTATACAAATTAAAAATATTTGTATTACTTTGTCAATGAAGAAATACCAAATAACCAGTTTAGAGTTACTAGGATGGGAATATTAACCAAAATGAAAAGTAATAAAGACACAGCAAGACTAATCTGTAAGGTTAGACTGAGGAACTTGTAACAGTATATTCAGGACTATAAAGTGAGGATGTGTCACAACACAGAAAATAATCTTGACAAGGAAGATGGTGAATACATATGTCACCCAACAAGAATACAATGAACTTTCGGTACCACAGTATTATCAAGAGTACAAACAAGCTCTAGCTTGCACAGTCTTATAGGAGAGAGCATGAGTCTAGTCTAAGTAACATTTTTAGCAGATCCATACGTAAGATTACTACACTGCTAATCCTATAGCAGTTAAAAGGAATTGGCTACACTTTTATTCAAGAATGTTAAGTACTCAGTTGGTACAAAACACTTGAATAGTCACTGACAAGAAAGATTACTAAGGCAGAATTCTTGTCCTTTATGCTTGGCTGCTGTTGTTCTGAGACAGTCTTAGGTGGCCCAGCCAAGAGAGCCTGCTACTCACTCTGCAACTTACACATTAACTTGTGGCTATCCTTTACTGCTTTGTACCCTTATATTTAAAAAAACCTAAAATCTACCATCAAAATCAAATAAGAACAAAAACTCAGTACAATGTTAATTGTTGACTGCTGTACCAGAACTACAGAAAAAGAGAATCCTAGGAGAATTGGCATAAAAGGAATAGAATACAAAGCTCAAATGATTCGTTATACAAAGTATTAACACAAACGCATTAATACTAGTAAAATTAAACAAACGCTTTTCAAACACCACTGAATTTCAACTCTCCCAATTAAAAAATATATAGAATGAGCCACCTTGAATCCCATCACTTAGGAGGCAGGGGTAGGCTGATCTCTGAATTCAAAGATAGCCTGGTCAACATAGTGAGTTCCAAGCCAACCAAGGCTACATAACTAAGAGCCTGCCCCTTCCCCCCACCCCCAAATAAGTAGATACATAATGAGATGCAGAGCTGGGGGAGGCAGTACACAACAGCTTAGTGCTAAAGAGTATGCCTGGCATGTACAATCCCTAGCACAGAAGGGGGAAAGTATATAGTAAATATAATCTAGTGGGAAACTCCAAATAATGTTTGAGAGAAAAGCTGTATAGAATTTGAATTTATGACATAAGTGAACTATTTAAGATAGAGAAACAAACTATTTTCCCCTTCTAACTTTCACTACTACTGCAGAGAAAAATCCCTGACCTAGATGTACAATCATCTCATCATTAAATCTTGGGCTAAGACAACCAATTCAAATACTCCTATAAAGTTACTAAAGCAAATTATTGATAATTATCTAATCTATTTAAAATATATCTAATTATAATGGTAGTCAGAAAGCTGACTTAGTAGAATCACAAGTTTGAGGCTAGCATGGAATACATAGTAAACTTGAAACCAGTTGGGGATATACAAGAAGACTGTCTCATACCAAAACAAACAAACAAACAAACACAAACCCCCCCACAACAACGATAATAATAATTTTAAAAATATATGTAAATACAACTTTCTATCATCATCCTTCACCAAATCTAGCTCATATTCTATTTCCCACTTATTTTTAACTTTCATGGAGTCCAATATATACCAGGAACTATGTCTCTTATTCTTGATGCACTCTTATTCTTGATCTCAGTTAACTTTCAAAATAAAACCCATGAGTTAATCACCAGTGTAAGTTTATATTGATGTTAACAAAATTAATTCAGAACACGTACTACTATCACTTCAAAATTTTGGCCAACCTAAAAGAAATATAATCGTCATTAGGGAGATAGCCCATTACATTTGTATGCAAGCATAAAAACCTGAATTTGATCCCTAGAATAGAGACAGGCAGATTCATGGGCTTCCTGGCTAGACAGCCTAGCCTAATTGGTCACCAGCAAGCCAGCAAAAGACTTGGTTTTTTGAGACAGGGTTTCTCTGTGTAGCCCTGGCTGTCCTGAAACTTGCTTTGTAGACCAGGCTGGCCTCAAACTCAGAGAGCCACCTGCCTCTGCCTCCAGAGTGCTGAAACTAAAGGCATGAGCCCACCACTGCCCAACAAGAATTTGAAATTTTAAGGCAGTTCTGTTCATTTTTTTCTTAACTCTATGAAACTCTATGAGTATTTGTGGGTCCATGTATGTAGAGATTCTTCAGATAGCAACTGAAAGTCTTAAAATTCTCATCTACCTCCATCTCACAGAGTATGGTACAGATCTCAAGACTGCCTCCACTTCAGATGTCAGCCTTATGTCCTAAATCTCCTGTAATTCTGATCATGCAGCGATTTATTAACCATGAATTTCCATGATCCCTTCCTCATGTTTAAAAATTTATCAAATGGCTAAAGAACTCAAGAAGGCATTTTGCAAATAATCTCTGGTTTGCATAAAAGAATACAACTTAGGAAATCCAAATGGGAGAGATGCATAGGGGAAAGCATGAGGGTAGGAAGACAGTATGGTCTTCTCCAGGTGCACATACCAACAAATATTAACCCAGAAGACTCTGAATGCTATCATTTAGAGTATTTTTAATGTAAGCTTTATTTTCACAGCATGATTGATTTAATCACTGGCTCTAGTAATTCTACTCCACCTTAACTCCTCAGAGGTACAGAATTAACCTGTAATCATGCCTTGATCTTTCTGGTGGCCAGTTCCAACCTGAAGCTATTTAAGGGTCCAGGCAAGAAGTACGTCATTGCAACAAAAGACACTCTTATCACTAAGGAAATTCCAAGGGATTTAAAAGCTCTACGTCAGGAACAGAGAACAAAGTCCAAATACATTTCTCATTACATCACAGCCACACTAAGCAGTAAGATACTCAGATAAAAAGACATTGTTTCTACCCCCATCGAGCTTAATTAGTAATCTGGTCAAGATCCTTCACTCTAATTCAAGTATATTTTAAATACCAAGTAAGTTGAAGATGTCTTTCTTCGAAATGATTGTAATCTTATCAAAAAGACAATGTTAAGTAAGTCTTAAGTAGGCTTCACTACAAAGAAAAACTAGGGCTTGGGGTTAAAATGAATTTCCAATCTTCACTACCACAATATAATTTTGAATGAATTAATTTGAATCTCAATTTCCTCATTTCCCAAAGAGAGAGTACCGATAAAAACTTGAAAATGTGGTTGGTGATACTTAAGGCAACCGCACACAGCTTAACACATCAAGAGATGAAACAAAGAATACCACTTGAATTAAGAGTTAGGGGAAAGCAAAAGGTAATGTAATTTAGTCACAGTATGTATTTATATTGCTCAAAAACAGTAAGAAACAATAAAGTAAGAGAGAGAAAAGGGAGAGAGGGAGAGAGGGAGAGAGGGAGAGAGAGAGAGATGATTATGGGGGCTAGAGAGATGCCTCAGTGGTTAAAAGCACTGACTCCTGATCTTTCAAGAACCCAGGTTTAAAACGCAGCACCCATATGGTGGTTCATAGTATCTACAGTTCCAGGGGGTCCAATACCCTCCTCTTACCTCCAGAATACAAGTGCACAGACATACATGCAGGAAAACACCCATACACATAAAAAATTAGAATTTTTCTTTTCAAAAAGGTGGTTATTTTTAATTCTCAAAAATCCTACTAACTTTCTTTTGGCTACCTGTTAAGCATCTCTTAATTCCTATTAAGTGAATCATTTTCAAAAATATTTAAAGGTCACATGTATTGTCCTTAGATAGGTAAGAGTCTCATGACCTAAACTATGAATCCCTTGATACTCCACTATGCATGTGTTTCAGAGGAGGAGATGAAAGAACCATCAGATTAACAAAACTCTCTGCATTTTTGTTTTGTTTTTCTGATAGAGTACCGAGTGTCTCAGGCTGGCCTCAAATTCTCTATGCATCTGAGGATGACCTTGAACTTCTGAATATCTTGTTTCTTCATCTTGAGTGCCTGAACTACCCACCACATTGTTTATGTGCTGCTGGGAATCAAACCTAGCACTTTGTACATACTAGTTAAATACTCTACTTACTACATATCAAGCCCCCAATTCATTTCTAATGCTAAAACTAAAGAGCTGTTTAGGAAATTTTTTCTTCTAGGGTTATCAGTCAGGAAATATTTTGTGTTTGATATTTCAGGGCACAGTTAAATAAACAGAAAATAATAATTTCAACCCTCAGCTTACAAATGTTTTACAAGGAGGGGCTGGAAAGACGGCTGAGCAGTGAAAAGTACTTATTGATCTTGTAGACAACCTGAGTTTAGTTCCAAGCACCCACATGATGGCTCAAAACCATTTTTAACTCCAGCTTCAGGGGATCTGATGACTTCTGGCCTGCATACATGTGGTGCACAAATACACATACATACATACATACATACATACATACAAGCAAAACACTCATATACATAAAAATTTTTTAAAAATCTAAAAAAGTAAAAGTTCATATATTTGTTATAAAGAATATATATAATGTTATTGAATACTGTTATAGAGTAACATATTAACAACGTGCTAATGGCAGCAGTATAGACAGTTTCTTGTGGAATCAGAGTAAACAAAGGGAATCTGACTTATTTACTCATGTTTGGTAAGACTGGGTATTGACGCAGGGCCCTCATGAATGCTAGGCAAACATCATATTGAGTGACATCAAGAGCCATCCTGCTTCTATAATCCTTTGAGGATTTAGTTCTACTAAATATTTAAGTTTTAAAAATTCAGGTTTTTCATAATTCTTTTCAAGATGTGCATAAATAACTAGAGATGTCAACAACCTAATTTCAAAATATATAGACTAAATCAGTAATAACAATTTTTATAAGGAATAAGTCAAAAAACTCAGACTACCTAATAGAAGTGGCCCCAGTAGCCAGCACTATGTAGTACTAACAAAAGAATAGATATATTAGCAGAATGCAAGAGCTCACAAATAGATGCTCACACATTATGCAATGGTTTCTGGAAAAGAGACAAAGGAAATTAAATGCATAAGAAAAAAATCTTTTTAACAAATGGATATGAAATCTCATACTTTACAACATTTTACCCAAAATGGATTATAAACCTAGCTCTAAAATGTAAAACCATGAATATTATATAAGGAAATATAGGACAATCTCTTTATGCTAGGCAAATAGAATTCCCCCAAAATGGCAAAGGTGAGCTAGAGAAGTGTGTTTCAGAGGTTAGAAACACTTCCTGCTCTTGCAGAAGATCTACTTTCAGTTCTAAGCACCCATGCCAGGCAGCTCAGTGCCTATAACTCAGGACCAGGGTATCAAACTTCTGCCCCAATTCCACTTTATGAGTATTTTATTTACATATGCACATATCCACACATATATACACATAATTAAAAACCAACAAAACAAAACCTTTTTCACTTCTAAGAACCAACCAGTAAAATGATCAGGCCTAACAAATGGAGTTCACTATTCAGGGACAACATAGTAAAGAGGACCAACTCCTGAAAGTTGCTCACAGATCTGCACACTTAGCCTGTGGAAACATGCATGATACCACAGCATGTGTGCACACGCACACACACACACACACACACACACATTACTAAACATAATATTTTAGATACCCCAAGTCCATTAAAATTATAACAAAGTTAAATACCTATTAAATTTAAACTAAATGTTTCTTCTAAAACTCTTACTTCCTACACTAATTGGGGGGGGGGGGCTGACTTAAAGGAGAGGTGTGTAGGCAAAACCCAAAGGTCAAATCAAGCACACCTTTTTTTTTTTTTTTAAATAGGTACAGTAATAGACAGCATAATGACTTTCTAGTCAAGACAGACTACATTAAGACATTGATCCCAAAAGACTATAATGGATCACATTTGTGCTGATGTTGATGTAAACGAAACCTTCTACATATAAAAGTACAATATGTGCAATTATGTGCAGTATGTATACTTGATAATGGCAACAAATTATACCACTGGATTGTTTTTATTATCTATACTATACTTCTGATCATTAATTTAGAGTCTATGCCTACTTATAAAAAAAGGCTTACTGTGATGAAGTATGTTCTGCTGAAAAGACAGTAAATACTGTATTCAGAGGTCTCAGAGTAACTGACCCACACTATTTAAGTTTGTGTAAGCACATTTTGTGACGTTCACACCATGAAAAAATTACAAATGATATATCATATTTCTCAGAACATACACATGTCAGTAAGTGATGCACAAACCATAAAGTTTTATTGGAACATAGTCATGATTGTTTGGATAACTACCTTTGTACTCTAACAGCAGAACTGAATACTTACTACAGAGGCAAAACGACCCGTGAAGCTTAAAATATTTACAGAAAGTAATCTTCCCCTGCCTTATGAGATCAAAAAACAACCAAAGTGGCCTCAAAGCCTTTATGTTTAGGGTCTTTGAGCAAATTATTAACTAAAAAAAAGGAACCCTAAACTCAAAAAACAAGAAGGCCAAATATCAGAATTCTATGCTAAATATTTGATAAACTCAAATTTTAAAAATTTGTCAAATTAAACAGCCCAACTATTGATATTTTAGATACCCCAAATCCATTAAAATTATAACAAAGTTAAATAGCTATTAAATTTAAACTAAATGTTTCTGAGTGATTTCACTACTAAATATACTGAAATCTTAATATTTACAACTAAGCTGTCTTCTGTAGTTTGACAGAAGAAAACTTTTCACAACTCAAAATATATTTAATGAGAATGCAAGGTTTTCCATTGACCCACATTTCATGAAGGTATTAAGCTCAAAATCAAACAATCTAGCACTTGTTTTATATTTTACTTCACTTTTGAATGTACTCACTAGCAAGCAAGCAATCCACTCTGACTAGCCCACAAATGTATGTGACTTCTATGATATTTTGGTATAAAGAAGTAGAATGGATTTTATTTTGTTTCTTTAAAGTCTCTAAGTTTTAACAATAAATAAAAACTCTGAATTAAATAACTTTGTCTTTGTTCAAAATAAAAACTCACCAGCTGGAAACAGTTGTACATACATACCTTGAATCCCAGTACTCATGAGGCTGAAGTACGAAGATACTGAGTTTGAGGCTAGCCTGGGCAATACTGTGAGATTCTGTCATTCATTCATATATATAATGCTAATAACTATAACCATTTATATTACTGGAATGTTTTTTACTATTTATACTATACTTCTAAGCACCATTTTAGAGACTACTCCTACTTAAAATATATTCATTATATATGTAAAATTCACTGTCTTAAAGGAACAGCTCCACATTTCTCACCAATACACTGAATTAAGAATTTCAGACCAATACTTCTCAAATTTTCTCTGCATTGCAATTATACCAGTTTCCTTTTAGTTCTTCAAATGAGTATTTGGTCCTCATTTGCTTTTGTATGTTCTCCCTGGTAAAACCCTTCCTGTGTTATGTGCATGGGACAGTGTTTGGTTTTTGAGAAAAGACTCATTCTGTAGCTCAGGCTGTCCCAGAAGGCACTACATGGCCCAGGCTGGCCTCAAAGGCAATTCTCCTGCCTCAACCTCCCATGTGCTGGGATTGCCTGATGAGCTATCACATCTGACTTCAGCATAAGCTTTTCCTCAAACCTATTCACACAGAACTCAGTTCCTTTGTGTCACAATATACAGGGGCATAATTATAATTTTGTTCTGTCCTACCTTCTCTTCTGAATAATTCACTGACTTTGGTAAGGACAGGAAAATCAAGTCAAGCACTGGCTGGTTTATATCATCACTACCTTTTTGTGTAAGTGAACTGTGACATTTCTCAGGCTAAGGCCTAAGTAATGTTAATGAAGAAACAGAAGAGGCAACTTTGTACTTGGGACAACTACTGTACTGGTCCTGACTGTAATGTACCCTGAGAGAGAGAGTACCTCATTACTACTGCATTACTCAGAATATATCCCTGTCATCAAGAGATGCATGAAACATAAAGTTTTATTGTAACAGTCATGTTCATTTGGGCAACTACCTTTGTACTCTAACGAGAACTCAATACCTACAACAGAGAATTTTGGTACCTGCGAGAATTGTCAAGTGTGCAAACTGAATTTATTTCTTTATCAACCTTAAATTCTTACTTGGATGATCTCATTCTTTATAGGGAATACAATCTCTTCCAAGGCATTGCCCCTAGATTCTAGATCTTCAAGATATAAGTTGTTAGACCTTTTTCTTTTTACTTTGTTTCCCACCCCCCTTAATTTGAACTTTTACTTTGAAATTCCTATGCAGTTGTAAGAAAATATACAGAGCTCCTAATCTTTGCTAACCTTTCCAACTACAGTACAATATCACAACCACATGCTCATAGTGTTGGTTAAGATCCATATTTTCATAAAGATCCTTGGCATGTCCCTTTGAAGATCACACCTATTCTATAGGATGCCTGTAATCTCTAACAACTAATCTGTTTTTAAATTTATTTTTCTTTATTTATGTATTTATTCTTGGTTTCTTGAAACAGGGTTTCTCTATGTAGCCACAGCTATCCTGGAATTTGCTCTGGAATAAACCAGGCTAGGCTCAGACTCACAGAGACCCCTGCCTCTGTCTTCTGAGTGCTAGGATTAAACTTGTGTGCCACATTGCCTGGCTTGTCATCCATTCTTAATTCTGTCAGTTCAAGTACATTATGTAAGTGGAACCACATAGTAACTTGAGATCCCCCACTAAGTAGTATCTGGAGATTCATCTAGGTTATGCCATGTATTAATCTGCTTCTTTTCACTGCTGAATATTATCTCCTGGGATGAGTGTGCCAGCTCAATTTTTTCCCATTGGGAGATATAGATTTTAATAGGAATTAAGTGTCTAGCAATATCTGTATTAAAAAACAATCAAAACAAGCCAGCCTGCTCTACAGAGTGAGTTACAGGACAGCGATAGCTACACAGAGAAACCCTGTCTCAGCACTACCCCCTACCCCATAAACAAACAAACAAACAAAACCACCAAAAAACAAAAACAAAGCAAGCAAATAACAAAACCCTTTTTTTTTTTTTTTTTTTTTTTGAGACAGGGTTTCTCTGTATAGCCCTGGCTGTCCTGGAATTTACTCTGTAGTAGACCAGTCTGGCCTCGAACTCAGAAATCTACCTGCCTCTGCCTCCCGAGTGCTGGGATTACATAATTCATTTTCTAAAGCTATTTTAACATGTACACATAAACCCAGTGTAAAGATTATTTGATTACAGTGATACATATAACATTTTCTTTGATTACTTTGTAATTTTAAAAAAGAGTCCTTCCGTATACAAACTTCGTTACTAATCAGCAAATTTTAAGTCCAGGACTGAGAGGATAGTTTACCTGATAAAGCACTTGCTGTGCAAGCATGAAAGCTTGAGTTCAATTCCTGGAACCCACATGAAAAAAATCTAGCTCTCACTTAGAAGATAAAGATAAGATCCCTGGAACTCAGGTGCCAACCAGCCTAGCTTAATCATTGTGCCCCAGGCCACTGAGAGATACAATCTCAAAAAAAAAAAAAAACAACCAACCAAGGTGGACAGGTACTACAGAACATCAAAGGTAGACCTCTAATACATATGCACATGAATACACATGTGCACAAAGGAATTTTAACATGCAAAACACACATACTTGTTAAAGGAATCTTAATTCTCCCCAAAGTGATTTTTTGTTTAAAATAATCCTAAAAGCATACTAGTTTGATTCAACACTGAAAAACTATTATGAATCATGCTAATAGACTAATAGGGGAAAAAGAAATCATGATCATCTCAACAGATGCAGACAAGATATGACAAAATTTGACAAACATTTATGACAAAAAATTTCTTCAATAACCTGGGAAATACCAAGTTTCACTTAGTTCAAAGGATCCATAAAATGGCCTATTTTTTAAAAGTGAAAATGCAATGATCTCACTTCATATGAATATCCTTTTATTTATCCTATTCCAAACCACTGGAAATCCTAGCCAGTGAAAGTTTAAAAAAAAGAGAGCCTGGCAGTGGTGACACATGCCTTTAATCCCAGCACTCGAGAGGCAGAGGCAGGCGGATTTCTGAGTTCGAGGCCAGCCTGGTCTATCTACAAAGTGAGTTCCAGGACAGCCGGGGCTATACAGAGAAACCCTGTCTCAAAAAAACAAACAAACAAAAAGAAGCATTCAGATTTAAATGAAAAAAAGAATTTTTTCTTTAAATTACAGCTCTTTAATTAGAAAATCACAATATATCAGCCACTTGTTTGGGAGTGGGGATGGGGTAGAAAGTCAATGAGTCTAGGGAAAAAAAAAATCAGAGGCTAGAGAGATGGCTCAACAGTTAAGACCTTACAGGAACACAAACACATATGCAAGCCAAATACACATTCATCTACATATGTATTTGGCATACATTACATACATATATTTGGCACCAAATACATAATAGGCTCAGCAATCTGGGAGACTGAGGCAGAAAGATCATCTGAGCTCAGCATTTCAAGGTCAGTCCAGATAACAAACACTGCGTCAGAAAACACTGTGGGATGGGGGTGCAATGATACATGCCTCTAATCATCAGTACTTAAGACACCGAGGCAAGATTTTGAGTTCAAGACCAGCTTGGACTACACAATGAGATCCCTGTCTCAAAAGATGCAAAAAAAAAAAAAAAAAAAAAACCCACCAAAAAAAAAAAAAAAAAAAAAAAAAAAAAAAACCCCACCAACCCCCCCCCAAATCCAAACAACAACAACAAAACAACAAAAAACCCAAATATAAAGTTTAGCTGAATTTTCACATATTAATCATTAATTAGGAACTATTTTAATTACCATTTTGCCATTTATAACAGAATAAAAAGACTGAAATACTTAAAGACCTATAATACGCAGGAACTGTTTGTTGAAAAATTTAAAATTCTCATGAACAAAATCAAGAGCAAGATTAATGAGGCGAAATGCTGTGTTATAAATTACTAGACATAGGCACGGATACAGCTTAGTGTTAAGCAGTTATCCAGATACTCAAGACCTCAGTTTCAATTGTTAGGATTGCAAAATTAAATATAAATTAAAAAATTAACAAGATGAAATCACCAAGAGTCCAGGTTGATTTACAGATAACCAATCCCAATCAAAATACCAATATGGTATTTCTATTGCTTTCAACAACCTGATTCTAGGTATTATATGGAATTCAATGGAACTAAGATAACCACAGTGAACTTGAAAAAGAATACTTGCAGTATTCACATTACTGTTTGCTAAGACATGTTTAATATTCAATAATCAAGACAATGTATTATTAGTAAAAAGACAGATAGACAGGTTAATAGAACACATCAATATTGTGTTGTTTTGACATAAACATTGGCCATTTCAAGAAGTCCTTTCAAGTGTCATGAAAAAACAAAACAAATAAATGAAACTACTTGTATTTTTTATTTTATATTGAAATGAATGCAATAGAACACAAATCTAAGTGTGAAATATAAAAATATATAACTTGTGGGAAAAAGTAAGGATCTCAATGAGCCTGGGTAAGGCAGATTCTTCAGATGCGATATTGCAGATCAGATCCATAAAATAAACAATTGCTCATTTGGACTTCATCAAAGTTTACAATGTCAACACCTCAAAAGACAGATATGAAGATGAAAAGGTTAATAGGTTAGGAGAAAAATCTTGGCAAATTACTTATCTGATAAAAGAAAAAGCACTATAAAGAACTATCAAAACTTGGGATGGGGGGGTGTAGCTTAGCAATAAAGCACATGCTTGAGTCTCTCAAAAGTCTACAAAAGAAAATAGAAGTCTGGTAAGCTGGTGCATGAAATGGTCCCTGCTACTGGGGAGGCTGAGGCAGGAAGATCAAAACTTCAAAAACATACAGGAAAACAGAATAACACACTGTCTAAAAATAAATAAATTTAAAAATAAATGATAAATAAAAATGGCAAAGAATTTTGTTATTTCACAAAGAGTGCATGCAAATAAGCACATCAAACAATTTTCAACATTATTAATTATAAGAGAACTCTTAATTTTAAAAATATAATGACATACTATTATATACCTGTTAGAATGGCTAAAATGAAAAAGACTGATTATATCAAGTGCTGATAAGGATGTAAAATGACAGAACTCTTATACATTGCTGGCAGGAACGGGAATGGCTCAGCTACTTTGAAGAGATTTGAAGTGTACTTGGACTAGGTTTCCAGAGTGCTCCAAAGGACCACAAACACAATGGCCTTTAAAGAATCCCATACTTAAGAATTTTTAATTCCACAAGCCTGACAGGTCCCCTGGGCTAACATTAAAGTCCTATCAGTGCTGTCTCCCCATCCTCCAGGTGCCAAAGACTAATTCATTTCCTACCGTTTTTTACCTCTGAAAATCAAGCACATTACCCTGCTTGGGGCTTCCTCTCTTCCATCTTCAAACACACCAGCTTTCTTTTTTCCATCTAGAAGTTGTTTCTACTGTTGCATCTTTTTTCCCCCAGATTCTACCCTTCCTCTCTCTCCTTTTAAAGACTCGTGATAATTAGGTCCACATGAATAATCTCCATATTCTAAGACGCTGATTAACAACCTAATTAAAATGACACATAACCGAACATATTCTCAAGTTCTAATCATTAGAATATCTTCAAGGGCCACTACTTTGCCTACTGAAGACAGATTTTGCTTTAATTTTGCTGCTGTTTTATTTCATTTTTAAATACAGTTAAGTTAGAGAAAGGAAGATACTAAAAAACTTATTTACACAGATTTATGGCAACTTTACAATCACAAAAAGCCTAAAAACAAATGCTGGTGAATAGATAAATAAATGCTGGTATTCATACAAGAGGATACTGTGTTTAGCAATAAACTGGAAGGAACTGGATATGCTCAGGATAGATGAACCTAAAATGTATCATGCTAAATAAAAGAAAAGGAGAGATGGTGCTTGCTTAAGCAGCACATACCCTAATGCTGGTAAGGTAAAGATCAGCATGGCACCTCTACAAGGATGGTATGCAATTGCTTGGAGTATTCCATGCCTTTACATAGACTTGCAAGACATGGCCTGTGTTAGAAGAAAAAGACCTCAAGAAAACAGTTTAAAGGGACGCAAGGAAACAAGGAAGAAGGTGAGGAGGACTGAAAAGCTAAGGCTGCTGCTGCCAAGGCAGGTGTACAAGGTGGTACGCAAGCCTCCTGAGGAAGGACAATCTCCAGCTCAAGCAAGACACAGCTGGGCTTTGAACAACAGGCTGCATCTCAAACCCCTTCCCAAAGAGAAAAGGCTCCGCGTGTCTTTCCACATGTGTGCAGTAGGTATACCTTTCACAGAGGATTTAATAAACTAAAAACTTCAAATGAATGGCAAGAAAAACTAAATATACTGTTACGGTTAAAATTAAATAATATCTTAAAAAGAGAGATTATAGGAGGAAAATTAATAGTTGCTAGGGGTAAAGTCTGGGGGGAGGTTGACTTTAAAAAAGGAGAGTATATGAAACTGTTCTGTTTCTTGACTGTGCCAATATATAAAATTTTAATCTTTTAAAGAAAGGAAACAAATACATAATTTCTCATCCAAATGGTCAGAAAAATTTAAAACTGACAATGCTAACCATGGGCAAAGATAAGAAAACACTTCTACTCATAGAGTAAATGCAGGAAAAAATCATTTGCCCTCAAAGGATAACCTGGCTGCAACCAATCAAGTCAAAAATGCACAGCAAACTGCTGTCAACAGTTCCCTTTGCAGGTGGTATACATCTTGGGAAAACACACATTTTTCAGAGACACACAGAAGGATATTCATTAAGCACTGTTTGAAATATTTTTAAAAAAAAGAAAAAGAAAAAACTTCAAAAAAGGAATAAATTGTGTAGTTATTGAAAAAAAAAAGGAAAAAAAAGATAGAAGTGAGTAGGGCAGGACATACAACCCTGGCAATAATCAATATGATGTGGAGAAAGTAACTTACTGATTTAATTAACAATTAGTAAAGAGCTGGGCGTGGTGGCACATGCCTGCAATGCCAGTACTTCGGAGTCTAAGGCAAGAGAATGAGGAGTTTGGGGCCAGTCTAGGATACACTACTAGGTGTAGGTCAGCTTGGGCTACATACCAAGCTAGATGCTAGGGAGGAGAAGTGGGCAGGTACGTGCAATGAGGACACCACTGGAAGTAGAACACCAAGACAAGTGTGAAGTATTTACTTCAAACTCATCACCTCTTCTACAACCCTAACTTGTCCCTGAAATCTAAAAATGTTCTGTACATACACAAGATGACTTCCAACGTAATAATCCTGTAATTCATTAAGTGTATAATAAACACTCTGAAATCAGGAAAACATCAGAGAAATAGGTCACATTAATATACGTAAGTCAGAACAATTTTTTCCCAAAACATTTCCAAAAATATTGTACAAATATATGAAAAGAAAGCATGAATTTTACCTGTGGGAAAGTTAAAAGAATATGTTAAATATTGTCATCTTAAATTTTTTGAGCCGGGCGTGGTGGCGCACGCCTTTAATCCCAGCACTCGGGAGGCAGAGGCAGGTGGGTTTCTGAGTTCGAGGCCAGCCTGGTCTACAAAGTGAGTTCCAGGACAGCCAGGCCTATACAGAGAAACCCTGTCTCAAAAACTAAAAAACTAAAAAAAAAAAAAAAAAATTTTTTTTGAAAGTCTGTTGTGATAGTTAAATGTGTGTTAACTTTGTAAGACTACAGTGCTCACAAGTCCAATTTGAGTGTAAATGTTAATATGAAGGTAGTTTGTTTTTGATTAACATACATGATCCATCAAAGGACTTCAAGGAGGTTATTCTCAATTATGTGAATTTATTAATGCATGCTGTGCACACATCACAGGAGAAATCTCAACAGAAGAGAACACCAAACAGTGGCTCAGAACTCTGGTCTACACAGTATCTTAAACAAAGAACAGAAGTATTTTAGACATGACAACACAGAAAGCAGATTTGGCTTTTGGTTTGCATAGGTAGGGAACTATAGGTAGTGAGTCTGAGATTTTTAATCAGACCACAATACAGTAGCCTAGATGGAGGGCTCAGCATTAAAGAGCTCTTGAGGAGGAACCAAGTTAAGCTCCCAGCACCCACAATGGGTGGTCCCTGAGAGCCTGTAATTCTAGTTCTAGGGGAATTCAATGCCTTCAGCTTCCACTGGCACATATGTGTCAATATCCCACCCCCATGAACATATAAATAAAATCTTTTTAAAAAAAAATTACAATTCTGAAGTCGACATGCATAGCTAAGTCACGGTACCACTTTGGATGACCCTTAGGTAGAATTATATTAAGTCTCTCATGTATTTTAACATATATATATATATATCACTAAGGAGTCCACCATTATTTGTCAAATTCAAGGTGATGACTTTTAGTCATTCGTGGCAAATTTACTCAATTTTTAAAAGATTATAAATCGCTGGGCGTGGTGGCGCACACCTTTAATCCCAGCACTTGGGAGGCAGAGGCAGGCGAATTTCTGAGTTCGAGGCCAGCCTGGTCTACAAAGTGAGTTCCAGGACAGCCAGGGCGATACAGAGAAACCCTGTCTCGAAACTACCCCCCAAAAGATTATGAATCTCTTTTGATACCTTTGTCTTTTTTACTTATAAAGCTCTTTAAATTTTAATGTAAGCCTGCTACAATTTAGAATGACCTTTAAAACAAGAAATCGTGTCCACAGAAATACTATAGAAACAGCTCATCGTCAAGAAAGGAGAGTTAATGTTCATTACCACCAATACCTATACTTCAAAGACACCAGCACATCACATAATTTGTTCCTGTTGCAAAATTTAACAAGTTATTAATTTCTGGCATAATGAAAAAGGATAATTAGAATAGTATCATTAAAACATGACAGTGCCTTATTAAAACCAGAAATACCTTCCACCTTATCCGCTAAATCAAAACTTTAGAATTCTTGCTACACTGGCTTTCAGAATTTAAATTCTTGAAACTCTAAATTAGACACAACACACTACATAAAAACCCTCCTAGGTGCTGCATTCATTTTAGAGTAAAGTATCATGGAAAACTTTTCGGCCGAATCAAAATTCCACACACATTACTGTGTGTCAATCAGCTGGACAGGTGAGAGCTATCCTTAGTCAGTTACGTAATTTACAATAAAGATCGTTCCGAGCGGCATTCGTTGAAAGTAGCTCTCTACCAAGCATTTACAGGCTTCAAAGTTCACCGGACAACCACCTTGTCTAAGTTCTGAGAATGCACGACGGACACCGGCTTCTCTTTAGCAGTGGTCACAAGGAAGCAGGAACTGTTTATCCGAAGAACGCAACGAGTAGCAGAACACCAGGGGCTGACTCAGGCACCGGAACGCTGGCTGCATTCCGTCTTCCATGGGAAAGTGTTTCCCAGGCTGGATCCCCCGATCCGGCCGGGGGTGGGGTGAGGGAAAGAGTCCCAGGGACTCGCGAACTCCGGGCCTGGGCGCAGCGAGACGACTCCCTGCCGTGCCCCCGGCAAGTCCGGCGGGGTGGCCCGCCACCGCGCCAAGGTGCTGTCCCCCACACCCCCACCCCCGGCCCAGGGAACCAACGGACACCGCGCGGGGAGCGTCCCTCCGAGGGACAAAGGTTGGGCTGCCACCGCGGCGCCGGGCTCAGCCTGGAGCTCTCCCCAGGTGACCCTCGCGGTGCGGCGGGTCTGGGAGGGGGTGCGAGCCCCGCCGCCCCTCCCCCGCCGCGCTCCCGGGAACCTGTTGATTAAGATCGCCACAGCCCCGGCGCTGCGGGTCCGCCCCTTACCTCCAAGCCCAGGCGGCGGCCGATCCTCTCTCCCTCCTTCCCTCGCTCCTCAACGCGGGCCCAAGCGACAGCCCTCCGTCTGGCGGCCCTCAAAACACCGGAGAAAGAATCCAGGAACTCCCGATTCCTCCCACCTCGGAGTCTCCAGTCCCCGCCCCCTCCCCACCGCCAGCCTCCTCCGTCGCCGCCGTCGCCAGCAACTCCTTCTCGAGGCCGCGCGAGACCGGCCCCCAGCGGCTGACGAGAAGACCGCGCACGCGCCCCTGGGACGCTGGCGCAGCGGGCGCGCCTATCCCAGGCCGTTCCCGGCGCGGCCCGCCCACGGCCCGGAGAGAGGCTGGAACGGATCGTCCAATCCTGAGCTCGCGTGGGAAGAGAGCCCTCTGATTGGTCCGCTCTGTTTCTCCCCCCCACACCCCGGGCGCTCGGCCGCGCGCACTCCCGCGCCTCGAACTGCGAAGCGTTCGTTCCAAGCGCTGAGTCGCTTTGCCGCCTCAGCCTAACTCATCGCCTCTGCGTGGGGTCGCCGCGCTTCCCTAAGACGGACTCGGAAGCCGCTCCGAAGGCTCGACGGGGCCTGGGAAGCGGTCATCTCCTGAGGAAAATCCGATTCCCTTGGAAGAGATTCCTGTCGTCCTGTCAGGCACGTCAAAAATGCTAATGCTCAAAACAACGGTGACGCCAACACCTGATTGTGTATAAAGTTCTACACAATTCCCTGATTCCACAGTCGACTTCTTTCTGAAAACCAGGAAGGATGTCAAAGGCCACAGTTGTCACAGAATTCTTCGGAAAGGATTTGGAGTTACGTAGGCTAGTCCTAGCGTGAGTCCACGCTGTCAGGACACACCTACGCCACCATCTGGGAAGGGTGGACACGGAAAGTGCTATGAAAGTGCCCACGAGGAACTGGATTTGGAGCAGACAGAAATATGTTCTATGTAGAAACCTCCTCTGCTGGACCTAAATCCATTGCTTCAGCCTGTTGCGTTTTCTCCAGGGGCACATGTCGTAGACAACTGTCCCTCTGTGCCTTCGTATATGCAATTAATCATTTCCTCCCACCGTGGTTTTTAAGCACCATTCCCAATATACCCAGGCTCCTATCCTTTTCCTCTTATGGGTTGTTAGTGTCCCCAAGGAACACTATGCCCTCTGAAGTAAGCATACCAGTTCAGGTGCTCAACTTTTTTTTGGTGGGGGCGGCGGGGGGTGGGGTGGATCCTACTCTTCCTGGAACATCAACTTCAAATCTTATTGACATTTTATTTAAGTACTTAACGTTGTTTATTGGTGTTAGTAAGACAGAGCCAAGGACAGAACTTTTTTTTACATACAACTAAAGACCTCTTTCCTTCTGTCAAACATACCTCAGTGGACTTTGAGTACAGATGGACAACTTCCAAATATATGTAACTGAACTGTCTGCTTAGTTCATCTTCACAAAGAAGTGAGGATTTATGAACTGCAAGTGGACTGTCTCCAGAATTCCTAGACATTGTTAGCCACACACAAAAGGTTAGTGAGTGTTGACATTCCTTTCTACCTTTTTTTTTTAATGCATTAGGTAACAAGTACTCTAGTTCCTTTTTTTAAAAGTGCCCCCCCCACGCTCCCTTTTGGAAATGTTCACATAAAGCTAGCTTACTCTTGTTGTGAGGACTGTTCTGTGCATAGTAGTGTGTTTGACAAAATATTTTCTGTCCCTTAGATTCCAGGCACATCTCCCTTTCCAAAAGTGACAAAAGACATTTACAGATATTGCCAAAGGGTAGGAGGGTGTTCTGTTTTAAAAGATGTATTTGTTTTTTTTATTTTGTGTATATGAGTATTTGCCTGTGTTTATGTATGTGTATTACCTATTGCCTGGTGTTTGGTGAGGCAGAGATCTTTGGATTCCCTGAGACTCAGACTGCAGACAATTATAACTCACCATGTGGAACTGAACCCATGTCCTCCTCAAGAGCACCAAACACTCTTAACACTTATCTTCCAGGCTCCTAGAAAGCATTCTTTTCATACCTCCCAATAACCTCATCCAGACCGCGCTAATGAACGCCTCTGCTAGGTAAGTACCTTGCCTTACCTCCCCAGTTGCTTAAGTTCCCCTCTTTTAGGCTCCACTCTGATAAAATGATCAATCACTATTAGTGTGAAGCAAAGGGGCAGCTGCTACTCTGGAAATAGGGGAGATTCTTTTATAAAGTACCAGAAAGTTTTACTTTATATCCTAAGTATAGTTTTATTTTTAAAAAGAAAAGGTTGTGGCAAATATGAAATCTATTCTTTGGTAAATAGAACCTTTTCCAGAACCCCAATATCACACTAATTACTGGCCTTGTATGCAAAAGTGGATACCTGAAAGAGTGGAAAGTATAGGGGGCTGGAGAGATGGCTCAGCAGTTAAGAGGACTGACTGCTCTTCCAGAGGTCTTGAGTTCAATTCCCAGCAACCACATGATGACTCACAACTGTTTGTAATGGTATCCAATACTCTCTCCTGATGTGTCTGAGGACAGCTACAGTATATTCATACTTAAAAGTAAATAAATAAACCTTACAAAAAACAAAAAACATTACATTTATGTTTTTTTTTTTATAAAAAGGGTGGAAAGTATAAAAACTGCAGGCAAAGTGAGGAGAGTGCTATTGTGTGGATGTGTGTCAGGTCTTCCCGGACTTATATTTTCTCGTTTGTAACTTAAGAGGGCTTTTGTTTCTGATTTTATGACTGGTAGCTTCTGCAAATGGAGTCTAACATGGATAGTACGGGAGTTAAGACAATATAACATTCATCCCAAAGTAGAATAAAATAGTAATCAGTAATTTATTTTAAAACCTCCCGTTTGAAGAACTAACTGCTCGTCCTTGTCAGAAGGCAGTCCACCTGCTGAGTCACCCTGGCAGATTTGTAACTAAATATTACGGATGAATAGAGAAAGCCAAACTGTAAAACCAACTGTAAGAAAAAGAACAACCATAGGACACATCCTTCCTCCTTCTTTGTCTTGATATCTGCTTATATCACCTACCGATGTATTAAAGTAGCAAAATGCCGTGCTACTTTAAATTTGGGGAACACATTAGTATTGTATTTTAGGCACTGTAAGAAGTCTAAAATCTCAAATCTCAAATTTCAAGGCGATACTATTTATCATTAACTTTGAAATCTTTAACCATGGAGATTATAAAAGAGGTTTACATAACTGAGTTAGTTGCCTTAGCATTTTTTTTCCCTGAAATAGGTTCTCAATATATAGTCAAGGCTGGCCTTGAACCTGCAATTTTTTTTTTTTTGCTTTGTTTTGTTTTTTCAAGACAGGGTTTCTCTGTATAGCCCTGGCTGTCCTGGAACTCACTTTGTAGACCAGGCTGGCCTCGAACTCAGAAATCCACCTGCCTCTGCCTCCCACAGAGTGCTGGGATTAAAGGCAGGCACTACCACTGAATCTGCTGAACCTGCAATTCTTAGCCTTCCTACTACTACAATTATAGGCTTGTGCTACCATGCCTGGCTTTTGCTTACTTATTTTTGATTGTATGAGCTATAATATGTAATACAGTATGTAATTGCAAAAACAGAAACTGGATGAGACAGACGTTATTAAACAACAAATATGTTTCTAAGCTAAAACTATTAAACAGTTGCTATCATGTAGAATGGAAAGTTCTACTGTCTGTGATTAGCATCAACTCATTCAGAATAGCATTGTGCTATAGGAGTTGAAACAGCTGATAGACTCTGTCCCGGAGGGGTTCATAATATAGGGAAAAGGTAAATACAAACAGTAAAAAAGTATGGAAAATGAAATTAAAGAATCAAAGAAAGATAAAGTTCATGGGCTGAGGACCTTTACTAGCTAATTGGAGGTAAGGGTAAGGACAAAGAATAAACTAGTCAGAATACTACAATAATGGGAAGATAGGTAGGATTTGAGATTTTTATTAAAGGCTACAAAATTTGATAGATTGGAGAAATAAGTTCAAGAGCTCTGTTGTACAAAATAGTGACTATCCTTAATCATGTATGGCATACTTGAAAAACAGAGTAAAATTTAAGGTTCTTATCACAAAAACTAAGCATATAAAGAAATGTTAATTAGATCAGTTTGGCCATTCTTCAAATATACACACATTTGAAAACATGTTAAACACCACAAATATATGCCATTTTCATAAATTAAATTTTTAGTTAAATTTAAAATAAAAAAACAGACTGCATTAGTCACTTTTCAGCACTGTATTATAATAACCGAGAAACACAGAGAAAGGCCTAGTTGGGCTCAAGGTTTCTGTCCATGGGTACTTATCACCCTTGCTCTGTGGCCGTACTCATGGGTGCAGGAACACATAGTGTGGTAAAGCAGCTCAGGTCACAGATGACAAAGAGGCAGAGCAAGAGAAAGAGTGCAAGGGATACTCTAGGAACAAAGGATACTCTTCGAAGGTTATGCACAGTGGCCAACTTCTTTCAACTAGACCCTATCTACTGATAATTCACCTGTGATGTTCTTTTGATGCATTAATCTATTGATGAAGTTGCCATCCTCTCAGGGTTGGGATTTGAGAGGGACACTGAGGCAGATTTATCTTTTGAGTAAGAGAGTTATTAGAAAAGCTATTAACACTATTGACAGACAACATGGCAGGGCCTCCCAGAAGTCAGTCTCCAAGCCACTCATAGGTAGATAACATGATAGGAGCTCTATTGAAAGTTCAGGTACATGCAACACAACGGGGGGCCTTTCTTATAGGTCTCCAAGGAAGGGGGAGGTTTCATAGTACTGCTTGCAGTTAGACTGTCTTCATTCTCTGGTGGTTGGAAGGAGAGGGCTCCTGCATTCCAGGGAGGGAATTAGTGGCTCTGAGGATGTAAGGGAAGTGGGGGAGGGCACATTTAGTTAAAGTATACCCACTATAGTCCTCTGATGTCTAGCAGCCTGAACCTTTAAAGCCTGAGTCTTTATGGAAGTGGGAATTGAATCAGGACATTTGCTTTTCTCTTGCAATCAAGGTACCTGTGGAGTCTGTTAGTGAGAGATAGGGAGCTTGCTATTTCCTTTAGGGTGGGTGTAAGAAAGAGGCTACTGCAAGTAGGTGTGGCCTTAGATTAGCCCTCAGCTCAAAACCTACCACCTTCATGGTTCAGTCATCTTGTAATTGTGCCAAAAAGCAGAGAACCAAACTTTTATCCCATGGCCCTTTGGGTGGGACACCTCATATTCAAAATACAATCCATATAAGCCATTTGTCTAAATTTGAATGGCATGTATACAGGAAATCAAAGTTTGGGTTTATTAACCCCAGTATAAGATGTTCAATATTTAGGATATCAGTCATTTATAACACTTTCATTTATACATTTCTTATTGGCTCTGTAGCAAGCTAAGGACATTTAGCTAAATAAAGCATGTTCCATGGAAAGATTTTATTCTGGAGAGAAGTAGTAGGTAAATTTGGAACTTAGAAATTTTCTGATGAAGATATGCTTGTGACTAAGTTTCAAAAAGCAAGCCAAGTCTGTTCTTAAGAGATTGTAAAATTACACATATCATTTCCTCATCAATTTCCCAATCAAATTTGCTTCATTTGCACAAAAAATATCAGTTACTACTTTAGCTCTTGTTGGTATGTAAATGTCTGTGTGTAGGTCTGAGTAATATATAGCCTAAATCTTCTAGTCTCAAACTCATTTTGATTGAAATGTAATGCATAACTGCTTCAAACAGCTTTTGTGTCTGGCATGGTGGTATATAGCCTATGGTCACAGCTATTCCAGAAGCCAAGACAAGGAGATCAGCTGAGTCTAGAAATTAACACCAGCCTAGGAAAGGTAGAGAGAGAACAATACCCAGATAGTTTGGCTAAGAGCTTTCTTAGTTTGTGTGAGACTCTAGGTCCCATCTCCAGCAGAGGCAATATGATAAGAGAGTTGGAACAAAAGAAGCTATATCAAGAGTAGTATGTGAAAGAAAGCTGTTTTCTGGGAAAGAATGGAGCCCCATCCTTAGCCTGACATCCTCTACGAATAGAGTTTATATGAAACAAAGCCGCAAAATACAAACAGGAAGGGAGCAGGACAACAAAAGACAGGATGGTCACATGCTTTGGGGCCTTTCTCAGCTCAGTAGACCATTTCCCTGCCTGGGAGAGCTTTCTGATTTCTCAGTAAGCAAGGACTTTACCCTCCATCTCCTGGTGGGGGATTCCACCTACACAGTGCTTTCCCCTTAAACTCCAATAAAATTCTTGAGTTCCCTTTGAGTCAGTTTCTAAATTATTTTATAAATAAGGCTAAGAGTCTACAAAGGGAACTTAAGTTTCCCTGGTAACAACAACAAAAGCAAATCCTAGTGTTTGGCCAGGCTTTGTCGATGCTTTAAATTCCAGCTACTTTGTTAATGTTAGGCAAAGGTGTGCTTGTATCTTCATTTGGACTTAATATTTTCTGTTTTCTCCTCTGGTACTTTTTTTTTTTGTCTGTTTGCTTTTGTGAACAAAAAAAAATTATAATTTATTTTACGACTGATTTTTAAGATCTTCAAGATGGGGGCCTGGAGAGATGGCTCAACAGTTAAGAGCACTGACTGTTCTTTCAAAGGACCTGGGTTCAATTCCCAGCTCCTACATGGCAGCTCACAACTCTCTGTAATTCCAGTTCCAGGAGATCTGATACCCTCACACAAACACTGTTACAGGCAAAACATCAATACACATAAAATAAATATTTTTAATTTATTTATTTACATTTCAGTCGTTGGCCACCCTCCCACAGTTCCTCAACCCATTCCTCCTACCCCTTGCCTCCGAGAGGATGCTCCTCCCCAGCAGGCCTCCCCCTTCCCTAGGGCCTCAAGTCTCTAGAGGATTAAGCACATCTACTCCCACTGAGGCCTGACCAGGCAGTCCTCTGCTATACTTGTGCCAGGGGCCTCAGATCAGTCCGTGTATGCTCCTGGTTGGTGGCTCAGTCTTTGGGAGCTCCCTGGGGTCTGACTTAGTTGAGCCTGCTGATCTTCTTATGAGGTCACTCTCCCCTTCACTTCTTCAATCCTTCCCCTAATTCAACCATAGGGGTCCCCAATTTCAGTCTAATGGCTGGGTATAAGTATCTGTTTCTGTCTCAGTCAGCTGCTGGTAGGGCTTCTCAGAGGCTCCAGTTTGTAAGCACATCATAGCATTAGTAATAGTGTCAAGCCATGGTGTGCACACACACAACCCCCATGAGATGGATCCCAAGTTGGGCTGGTCATTGGACCTTTTGTTCAGTCTCTGTTCCATTTTGTCCCTGCTGAAGTTCTTTTTTTTTTTGGTTTTGTTTTGGTTTTTTTTTTGGTTTTTGGTTTTTGGTTTTTGGAGACATGGTTTCTTTGTGCAGCCCTGGCTGTCCTGGAACTCACTTTGTAGACCAGGCTGGCCTCGAACTCAGAAATCCACCTGCCTCTGCCTTCCAAGTGCTGGGATTAAAGGCATGCGCCACCATGCCCAGCCTGAAGTTCTTTTAAACAGGAATAATTCTGGGTCAGAAATTTTGTCTGTGTGCTGTAACCCAGTCCCTCCACTGGAGGCCCTGTCTATCTATTGTAGGTGGACTCTTCTTCGAGTTCCCTCTCCTCATTGTTGGGCATTTTGGCTAAGATTACCCCACATTTAGTCCTGAGTGTCTCTCACTTCCCAGGTCTCTGAATAAATTAAAAAAAAAAAAAACCTTCAAGATGAACTGGATGCTGAAATAGCTTTATACTTTGTTCCTTCATAAGCCCCATATCTGAATCTGTGTCTCATTTGCCCAGCCCAGGTAGTATTTTATCTTAGCCTTGGCATTCAGTAACATCTCCTGAACATGGCTGGGTAGCACATTTGCATGCTGATTTCTGGAGGTGGTAGGCCTTACAGCCACAGTGGTATCATGTATTGCTTCTGATTGCCATACTCTCCAAACAATGTCAATGCCCTTTCCTTTTCTTGCTTTTGTTGCCAAGACCAAGACTTCTCGGCACTCTTTAAACATGGTTCTTCTCTTCCTGTCTCATTGGCACCTCCTTTGTTTATTACTTTTTGTCTCCTCAGATGGTAAGTTTTGGGGTGTCCTAGAGTTCTAACGTTAAACAGTTCACTCCTCTCTGGATTTGAATCACAGCTGTAGTGTCTGCCGTGTGGTCAAAAGAAAGTCACTTATGTTTCTGGGGTTTAACTTACTCATTTATAAAATGAAAGTGAAAAAAAAAATAGGTATCTTCTATACTGGCTCTGAAGATTAAGTGAATTTATCTATGTAAGCTGTTTAGAGCAGTGGTCAAACACTACATTATATGTTGCTATTGTTTGTATCATGTTCTCTGTGTGGCTGTGGATCAAATGACAAGGCCTTGTGTATAGACGACTTGCTCTACCAATGAGCTGCACCCCTGGTCCCATCACTATGTTCTTGATTAGTTACTCCCTTGATGATTTCATCTGGTCTCCTGGCTTCAGATTCTATCTAAACACACTAAACTTCTAAACTCCAAATATATCTATAGTCTGGAGTTCTACCCTAAAGTGCATAGATTCAACTGACTGCTCATCATCTTCACTTGATATTCTAACAAGCCCTGAAAATTTAATGTGAAAATTATCATTTTGTCTAGTTTCTATTTGTTCAGGCACTCCTTCGCACTGTACATAAAACCCATCATGAGATTCTGTTATATCACCCTTCAGAAGATAACCAAGGCTAGGAATATGGCTCAGGGTATAAGGGTGCTTACCACCAAGCTTGACATCCCAAGTTTGATCTCTGGGATCCATATGGTAGAGGGAGAGAACCAGTTACCACAAAGTTGTCCCCTTACCTAGACATGTTCACTGCCACATGTATGGAAGGGCAGAAAGCACATAAACACATACATATATACATACACACATTTACATTTAAAAGCTATCCAGGTGGTAACCCTGGTATTTCCAATCCTGGTGTAGTCCAAACCATCACCTTTTACCTGGATTATTATAGTAACCTCCTTCCCATCAGTAGTTTCTCTTCTTAGCATCGCTCCCAGAAAGCTAAATAAAGATAAGTCCAGTGTCACTCTGCTTCAATACTCTCTGGGTCCTGACCTTGGCTCTTACTACCATTTCCCCTTCTCGTTTCACATCAAACACATTTCTGCCCTTGTTGCCCCTCTTGTTCCAACAGCTTGTATCAAAGGCTTTGCATTTGATGTCTCTTGTGCTTGAAGTAGTCTCCACATGGCTGCTTTGCTCCATCTGGGTCACATTTCAGATGTTCCCAGTGAGGTCTGTTACACACGAGAGGAATAGCAACATCTTCCACTATTTCCTCCTCCTCCTCCTCCCTTTTTAGTATCTCCACTACTCTGTTTTACATTATACTTATTCACACCTGATGTACTGCATATTATCTTGTCTTTCCAAGTGAGACTTGTAGGTCTATAAAGACAAAGATTTAACTTTTTCCTTATTATTTTTAGATTTCTATTTTCCTTATTATGATTTATTCCTTATATATTTGTTATTTTTATTATTTTAGATTTCTATTTTTCCTTATTTTTAGATTTCTATCCATTTATTATAGTATTTGATACACAGTACTTAACACATATTTGCCGACTAGATTATGAATGACGAAGACATGAGTATGTGGAATAGAGATGATGAGTCAGAGACAAACCAGTTTTGTCATGTTTGATTTATGATTATCTCATTTCATAAGAACATTCTGCATGGGGGTGATTGCTTCTGTCTCCTGTTTCTTCCATCCAAGTGGCAGGAGGTAAATAAAGTAGACAGTGGCAAATAAAGAAAACTATTTGTACTTTCCTGCTTTGTTGCTATGCTTCATGGGTTACTATAGCTACTATAATTTAATCATACCTTATTTAATTGGTATAGCCACGAACTAGAAAGCAAAACGTTCCTTCTGAAAACAGACTAGATAACTGATTATTTGCACTTTACTGTAGATCTAGAACTTCTACATGTTCCTGGCAAGCTAAAATATCTTGTTTCTAATATATAACAATTCTAAAGGCTTACAGTGTGAAGTTTCAGCAGCTGGGTGGATTCTGAAGTCATGAAACAGACTAGGGGAAGTCAGGTTAATTGTGAATTTTTGATAGAAATTACAAATCAGGTATGAGAAACAAATCTACCTAGAAATTGTTAAACTGTGTCAGTGGAAGCTGACATAGTACAGTGTACGAACTTGTCACAGGAAGCCCTAACCTTCCTATGTGATAGACTCCAGAATTTCAATAGGCTTTGGCTCTCAAGCAGGGAGGGAGACCAGGAATATCCAGAGCTTCCCTTTGGGGTGTTCCCTAGAGCCACTGATGGGAGTGGACAGGGTTTCCTCTATCCAAAGGAACTTTTAGAAGACTGTCTCAGGGCATATTTGTGACTTTAAACTGTTTAAATCAAGTAGATGTAAACAATGTGTAGCTCCTGCTAGGGCTTAACTATAAACAAGTGCTCAGAGAAAGCTTTTAGTCTCATGGCCCCTGGGTAACATTTTGAGCAATCACAGGAAAGCAGAGCAGTGTCTCAGCCTTCTAATCTCAGGTCCGAGCATTAGAGCCGAGAGCAACCGGGCTTTTCCCTCCTCTTAGGTTATGTATTTGTGTATATGTATGAATACACAGAACATCTTTATAAAATGCACGAATTTGCTTTAATGGAGACATGGAGTAGCTACAAGGGTGTTAAAACTTCAGTTAGCAAAGTTTCATAAAGCACCTGAAAAGTCCATATGAAACACAGACAGGACAAGTGCTGGCAGTAAAATTAGGGATAGATTATGTGATTCACTGTTGTACACAAATGTATTCTCTCCGTTTGTGTGGGTCAGGAAACTGGAAGCAATTTTACTGGGTGTCTCAGGTTTATGGCTTCTCCTGAGGTTATAAATCAGGGTGGCAGCTGAGACAATTATCTGCAGGCATGACAGAGACTTAAGGGTGGCTTTCAAGAAGGTTCACTCTCATGACTGTTTACTACAGACACCACTTCTTGGTCATTTGCCTTTCTCTTTGGTTGGCAATAGCTCTCTTACCCCAGAACAAAGGATCCAGGAGGAAGAGAGACCAAGGCAGAAACCACAGGATTTTTCATGATTTAGTCTCAAAAGACAGTAACTAAATCTCACCCACAGTCAAGGGAAATAGGTGGATTCTGTCCTTGAGGGAATATCAAGGATTTGCAACCTTATTTGGGGGCTATGGTTGGTTAGTCATCTGGTTTGATTTGGTTTTATATTTTATAAAATTTATCACTAAACTGTCCCCAAGTCCTGAGGAAAAATATTATATCTGTGACCTTGGAACATTTTACTCCCTCTGAGCAGGCAACCATCGGAATTATGTAGATAAAATCAAATAATAGACCATTATCAAAATCTATTCTTTTGTTCATATTCATGTAAATAAATGATATTATCTCTTCCATCCCAAACCCCACCCAACTGTCTACTATGATTCTGGCAGAAAATCCTTATCCATTCCTTTCTAATTAGTAATATAGGAAATGGCACACTTCCAAGACAGACTGCTTTACATCCATAGCTTAGCGTTTTTGATATGGCACTTTGTCAAAAGGTATCATAAGTCCAAATAAGCATTTTAACCTCACATTTCAAAATTCAGTTGCCTTTGTCTTCAAATTCAGTCCCTACATAGCTTAAAAAGGTTACTTCAACCTAAGTTTTCCCTTCAGAAGTTGTCCCCCTGCCAAAATCAGTAGAACCTGCTTTAAGCCTTACATTGCTGATTTTTTCAAGGAATATGGGTACTCCCAAACATGCGTTTTAAAAGACAGACTCTTTCTACACTGTATTGATACACTCCTAGACCCAGGTCATACAAACACTGGGACTTCACGTGTGCACCATTATTCAGACCTGTTTAAGGCTTAAAAAATATTTTGATGACACAGATGTGCTGGTTTTGCCTACATCTATGTCTCTGTACCACATGTGTGCCTGGTGTTCCTAGAAGCCATAAGAGTACTGAATTCCCCAGGGACTGGTTTATAGATACTTCTGAACCACCATGCTGGAAACTGAACCAGGGTTTTCTGGAAGAGCAGCAAGTGCTCTTAATTGTTGAACCATCATCTCCCCACTGATAAAAATTCTTATGCTAATTCACAAATAAAAGGGAAAGCAGTAAAGCCTCACTTGATTATTATATAGTATATAGTATATAGCTTCTATAGCTCTCTCTAGCAGGCTATTGGGAAGTGTGTTCTAAGTCAAAACCTCAGACTGGACATTGATCCCTCCTTTCCTCTCTGCCATGCAGGCAGCAGCTTCTCCAGGAGTGGAGCAAGTAAGTACTCATTCTGTGTCACAGAGTCCTGTGACAGTGCCGTGCGATATAGCAATAAGAGCAAGCAAGTTTGGGTGTAGGTGTACTATTTTTTTTTTTTTTAACAATCTTTTAAAACTGTTAGCTTTCTTTTTAGTGGTGCTGGGAATTGGACTTTGGACCTCAGGTGTGCTAGGCTCTTTCACTGATTGTGTGTGTGTGTGTGTGTGTGTGTGTGTGTGTGTGTGTGTGTGCTTTCAGTCACTATAACAAAATAAATGAAAACAAACTTTGGCTCATAGTTTCAGAGGTTTCTGTCTGTGGTTGCTTGAGGCCTGTGGCTGGACAATACATCATGGTGAGAAAACATGAAAAGCAAAAGGAAAGGAGAAAGAGAATAGAATCATAACATCCTTGTGAAGGGCACATCCTCTTAGTTACTTTCCTATTGTGACAACCACTATAATCGGGGCTACTTAGTAAAGAAATTATTTAATTGGGCTTATGGCTCCAGGGAGTTAGGATTATCATGGCAGCAGACAAGCAGGCAGGCATGGTGCTGGAACAGTAGCTGAGAGCTTACATCTGATCTATATGCAACAAGCAGGAGGCAGAGAGAGAGAGCGCGAGCTAGGTGGGAATGACATGGCTTGGGCTTATAAAACCTCCAAGACTGCTCCTACTAACAGCCTCTTCCAACAGGGCCACACCTAATCATTCCCAAACATTCAAACATTTCTACCAATTGGAGATCAAGCATTTAAATATATGACTCTCTGGGGGCATTCTCATTTAAACCACCACCACCTGCAATGATCTAATTTTCTTCCACTATCTAAAGTCAGCTACCTCCTAATAGTACCAAAAGCTGGGTCCAAGTTTTCAATACATGGACCTTTGAGGGCCATTCAAGATCTAAACTATAGAACTTCATTGTTTTAGTCTATAATTATATACTGCTTTTAAGAATAAACTTATTACTGGGTGGTGATGGTGCATACCTTTAATCCCAGTATTTATAAGGTAGAGGCAAGCGGATTTCAGTGAGTTGGAGGCCAGCCTGATCTACAGAGCTAGTTCCAGGGCATCCAAGGGCTACATAGTGACATACTATTTCAAAAAACAAAAACAAAATAAAAATCAACTTATTAAAGTATAACTTACATGAAATAAAACATTTCCACTTTTAAATATTTTATTGACAAATATATACATGGATATAACAACCACTTTAGTCAAAAGATGTTTCTATGTCTTTCAAAAGATAAAAAGTTACCTTGTCTCCATCCACTTCCAATGACTGTTTTATTTCCCCTTCTGTGTGAGATTCAAGCATCCTCCCTTGAGCCCTCCTTCTTACTTAGCTTCTTTAGGTCTCTGGATTGTAACATGGTTATCCTATACTTTATGACTAATATCCACTTAGAAGTGAGAAAGTTCTCATTTCTGGGTTACCTCACTCAGGATATTTTCTAGTTCCATCCATTTGCCTGAAAAATGTCACTATATCCTTGGTTTTAATAGTTGAGTAGTATTCTATTGTGTAAATGAACCACATTTTCTTTATCCATTCTTTGGTTGAGGAACCACATTTTCTTTATCCATTTTTTGGGTCGTTTCCTGTTTCTGGCTATTATGAATAAAGCTGCTATGAACATAGTTGAACAATGTCATGGGGCATGATGGAGGATCTTTTGGGTACATGCCCAGGAGTGGTTAGAGCTGGGTCTTAAAGTAGAACTATTCCAAAATTTCTGAGAGACCACCAAATTGTTTTCTAAAATGGTTGTACAAGTTTGCACTCCTACCAGCAATGGAGTATTCCCCTTTCTCCACATCCTTGCCAGCATGTGCTGGGTGGGAGAAGGGCCTGGGAGGAGAACAGGTGTTTGGGTAGTGAGAGGCTGGGAGACAGAAGGAAAATCAGTGGGGGGACATTTCTGAAAGAAGCCAGAGACTTGGAAGGGGGGCTCGTGGGAAGATATGGGGTGACCCTAGCTGGGACTCCTAGCAGCGGGGCAGGAATATGAAGTCTGAAGTGGCTATCTCCTGTAGCCAGGCAGGACTTCCAGTAGAGGGAAGAGAGGAGTACACCAACCTACCCAGAAAACCTTCTACTCAAAATTTTCCCTGCCTACAAGATATGCAGGGATAAAGATGGAGCAGAGATAGAGGGAATGGCCAACCAATGACTGGCTCAACTTGAGACCCACTATGGAAAGAGCCAACCCTTGACATTATTGATAGTCTGCTATGCTTGCAGACAGAAGCCTAGCTTTTAGCATAACTGTCTTCTGAGAGGCTTCATCTTGCAGCTAATGGAAACAGTTGCAGAGACCCACACCCGAACTTTAGACAGAGTTCAGGGAGTCTTGTGGAAGAATGGGGGAAAGATTGCAAGAACCTTAGGAAATAGGAACTCCACAGGAAGACCTACAGAGCCAACTTACCTGGGCCCATGGGGGCTCACGGAGATTGAACCTCCAACCAAAGAGCATGCATGGTCTGGACCTAGCAGATGTGCAGCTTCACGTGATCCCCAACAACTGGAGTAGGAACTGTCTCTAACTCAGACTCTGTTGCCTGCCTTTACATCCCTTTCCTCTAGCTGGGCTGCCTTGTATGGCTTCAGTGGAAGAAGATGAACTTACTCGTGATACAACTTGATGTGCCAGGGAGTGTTGGTGGGACAAGGCAGGTGGTAGGGGGACTGGGAGGAGGATTGGGAGCTGCAATCAGGGTGTAAAGTGAATAAAGGGAAAAATATTCCCTTGTACCACTTTGCAGTCATTGCCCTCCCTAACCAACTGTGCCATAGATAGCCACTGACCTATCTTATAAACGAGTTGTTTTCTAAATCTTTTCAATCTCTTTAGGTATTCTTTGACTATTTGGCTTCTTTCAACATGTTTCTATGATTGCAGTGTTGAAGTATTTATTAGTAGTTTGTTTCTTTTGGTTACTAAGTGCTATTGCTCTATGAACATACCACAATTGGCTTAACTACTCATCTGTTGATGGGTAATTGGGTTGTGTCCAAGTTTTTTCTGGTACAAACAAACCTCTATAATCATTTGTGTGTGAGCTTTGTTTTAAACTTACATCTTGTTGTGAATGTGCTTTTCATTTTTCTTTGGTCATCTGATAAGAACATCTTAGGTTTGTAAGAGTTTTCTGACCTATTTCTAAGGTCCTGTACAGCTAGCTGCCTTTTGAAGGACCCTTATTAGTAATAACAAGTCATAGCTAAGAGTGTCTTTCCTAGTTTGTCACATATAATCTATATCAAAGAAGTAGTTTATAAAGGAGAAGTCATTTCCAAATTGCAAAATGTTTATTTGTACTTCAGATTTTAACACATCACCAGTAGTAAGTAGTCTCTTGTTGATGTCATGGGAGTATTTTTCTTGATGTGGAGGTAGGAAAGAAATTCTTTCCATCTTTAGAGCAGCAGGTGAAGGAAGACAAATCCCCTGGGCAGTGAGCCAAGAGAGTGGGTAAAGTATTGTTCTCTAGAGGAGTACTGCTAAACAGAAATATGCATGAGTTTGTGAGTTACAGTTTAGCTTGGCTATAAGCTTTCGTGTTCAAATCCCGTTTCCACCATTTTCTAGAGATTCATATACCTTGTGCAAATATCTTCCAAGCTTCAGTTCACCATCTGCAATGAAGGGAGACAACAGTACTCTATGGATTGCTGTGCAGATTAACTGAGATAGTATATGAAAAGCATGCTGTAGAATGACCAGCTGGTTTTAAAACAATTTAGTAGTAGCTTTATTTTTAATGTGTAGTGGTGTTTTGTCTGAACACATGTATTTATGTGTACTGCATATATGCTTGGTTGCTCATGGAGGCCAGAAGAGGGTTTCAAATCCTTTGGTACTGAAGTTACATATGGTTGTTAGTTGCTGTGTGGTGCTGGGAACTGAACTCAGGTCCTCTGCACGAACAGCAAGTGCTCTGAACTAGAGAGCCATCTCTCTAGTCCTTAAGTGGTAACTTTAACAACTCTTCAGGCAAGGATTGTCTGTAGTTTCCTGGTTTTCCTTTTTGGCTTTGGGGTTGCTGGGTATTAATGTCAGGGTCTAACACATGCCAGGACAGGCAGGTGCTCCTCCAGTGACCCACATGCCCAGACCTATAGTTTCCTTTAAATGAATTTCTTACAAATCTTTTTTGCAAATGAAACTCAGTAAATTGTCGCTTAGTATCTTGTGTTGCCAAATTATGGACTCAATAAATACCCCTTTAGCACCAAGTATTCAGCTAGGATACAAATATCTAAAGAACTCAGTCCTTACCAACAGGGACCCCAAAACAAACAATGCAGGAGACAGAGTGGGGCTGGCATTACAGGAAAGACACAGATAAGAGCAATTTGTTCTAACAAGCCCAGATCAAAGATGCCTTATAAACTGAGTTTGTAAATTGAAATCCTTTTAATTTTCATAGCTCTGTAGCTTCTTTTAAAATACATATCCATAAACAAGGGGAAAAACACATCTAAAATAGAATTTTAGAAATGAGATTGGCATGGGTTTGCATGGAATGATTAGCCTTTATTTCTGCCACACAAAAGCTTTGCTGTTTTCCTCTTGCAGAGATTGCCTTTTTCTGAGTTGGGTTTTGTTTTTAGTTTAGTAGTTTGTACTGATCTGACAAAAAACACAAAAGTCACATTATTTCAAAGGTCTGAAATACAAAATATATTCTTATATACAAAGTAGCCTAAAAGGTTTTACTTTGAAGTATAAGACTACAAATTTATACAAATAAGCAATTAAAAGGTAAAATTAGAAGTGGGAAGACACCTTAGCTGTTAATCGCTTGCTGCTCTTGCATAGGACCTGGGTTCCTGGCACTCCCATAGCAGTTCATAACTATATTATACAGTACATAGTACTATCTACCATACTATAGTCCAGTTCCAGGGAATTCAATGTCTTCATCCAACCTTCAAAGGCATGTACATAGTACCCATACAAGCAGGCAAAACACTCGTACACAAAAAAGTATAAGTCTAAAAAATATTAAAAGAAAAAATAAAAGAAAAAACTTGATATGTAGATCAGTAATACAGCACTAATGTGTAAGGCCCTGCATTCATCCTCAAATGCTACTGAAAATAAAAGTAATGCTAAAAATAAAATAAACTATTTATAATGAAGCTTTTCTTTATAACTAAGGATCTATGCACAGGCAATATGGCTTAGGTAAGGTGCTTGCTGGCAAGCCTGACAACCTGTGTTCAGTTCCTGGGACCAGATAGTATAAAGAGAGAAATAACTCCCATGTAGTAGCAATAGTATGTAATTCTCTTCCAGTGCCTCACCAAAAGCCCCTCTCCCGCCCCCCGTTCCGCCTCCTGCTGGAATTGCCATCTGTCCTATGGTAAGAGTCTAGAGAGGAGTCTACAACAAACCTCTCCACATTATGTTCTACCTCTTTATCTGCAACTGCACCTCTTTTGTTATTTACAGAAAACATAATGAGATTTATGTTAAGAGTCAACTTTTTAAGTTTTCTGAAGGTGTTTCATCTTCCATTTAAATCTACAGAGACCTATATTGAAAACTCACCTTTAGGCCATCCAACAGGTTTTTCCAATGTGACCTTTTCTGTTTTACTAGACTTGTGTGCATTCCCCCTGAGAAAGGGGGAGACAGATGAAGTAGGAGGTTGGGGAATTAGAAGAGGATTTGGAATGATGAGAGCCAAAGGGGAAGAGGAGCTTGAGAACAGGCAAATGGAAGAGATATCATTAGAGAAAAGTGGGAGAGAAGGAAGGCCCAAGACAAGAGAGAAAGGGACACAAAAGGAGAAAACTTAATCTGTGTCTCAAATTCAAATGATGTTCTAAACATCTCACCAGATGTCTACTTCTTTACAGAGGAGCTCACTGCTGGTTCACAAACCTGGTCTCTTCTAGGGGCTTCCCTCTTTTTTCTTTTTAGTTTGGGTTAAACAAGCAGGGAGTGAAGTGGCTGCTTAGAACTTGATTTTTGTAGTATTGTACAGGAAGATAAAAAGAAACTGGTGGGGTGGGAAGGAAACAGTATTTCATGTCTGATTTTTCCTCTTGTTTCTTGAACCATTTTCCTTGGTCTCACTTTTTGTCTTGTAGGAAGAATACTATGGCATCATAGGAAAGCCTGTGCCCTGGGCTCACTACAAAGGAATCAGAAAGGTTGAGGAGAAGAATGAATCCTTGAAAGGTAAGAAATTAAAAATCAAGGAAGGAGAGACTTGACTTGGGTCCAGAGACACAGGTCTAGCTTGGTATCTGCCATGTCATTACGTGGCCTTATTTATAGGAACAGTGTATTTGAAGTGCCACTTTCCACAAAACATTGCATAGAAGCCCCTTCAGCTGCAGAGGTGTGTGGGAGGCAAACCACATAATTTTGTCCTTAACTACCATTGCCTAGGAGGCTGGGAGCTCCCCACAGAGACTGATTTCCCCCAGCTTTGGGCAGCATTACTATTCTGGCTTTACCTAGAAATTAGAATTACAGAGGCATTTTTAGTCTTTGTTTAGACTGAATTTAATAGAATGAGGGTTTAGGATGGGGTAGTCTTTGCCTTCTTGAGGTAAAGAGAATTACTATGAGTGCGTGAGAGGGAAAAATCTGATTCAAAGAAGGGTGAAGAAGGGGAAAGAAATGCTAATCAGGGGGAAAACTGAGAAACTATACAAGCCTAAGAAAAATGGGAAGACACAGGAGAAGACAAAGAAACAGGGAAACATGAAAGAGAACAAACAGGGAAAATGGTTAATGCCTTGTGGCAACCTGCACGCCACATTCTACACCGTGCCATGCCTGCGGTTCAGAAAGCTCCACGTGCACTTTTGCTACTCCTTTGCTGTATCTGTGGTTAGTCCCTGATGCCCAGGACACCCACGCCAAGCTGCCTGCTAGCCTTCCAGAAATGGGCCATCAGCAGCACAGAATATCAGCTTTTAAAATTAATCATTGTCAAAATGCTCTCCTCCCAACAGCCTAGCCATACACAGTGGAAGTGAAATGATGTGTTCATGTAATGGAGAAAGTTGGGTTAGAAATAAAGCCTGAGGCCTCTGACTCAACATCAGTGCTCATTTGCCTTTTTCAACATTGCCATATCTCCTCTGGCTCCCTTTCTCAGATGTCTTCACCAATTTATATATCCCAGTCACACTGTCTCCCAAATCGTCTTCCTTTTTCTTGTTCCTACAAGTAGACTTACAATAATTATGCATGTGTGTGCATGCATGTGTGGTGGGTGCACATGTATGTAAGTGTGTGTATGTGTGCACATCTACACATGTGGAAGCCAGAGAACAATCTTAGGTGTCTCCTCAGGACATGTCTACTTTGATTTCTGAGACATGGACTCTCATAGCCTGAGGCTTGCAGATTCAGCTAGGCTGTTCCATGGCTACCAACGTCCTGTCTCTGCATAGTGCCGAGATTACTAGTGTGTGTTACTACACTCAGCTTTCTCTATGAGTGGTGGGGACTGACTCGATAGCCTCATGCTTCAGCACTTTAGTGCCTGACCTATCTCTTCAGCCCTGTCAATAAGTCATCATCATCTTTGTCATCATCCCATCACCCTACCATCTTTGTTAGTATATATCAACTGAGTAAAATATGTGAGTAACTCTTTATGACCAACATACACATCCCTCTGAAGTTACCCTACTGACTGCTTCTTACCTCCACCTCAACTGTTAGAAAAGCTCTCCACCTGCTCTTTCTGTGTCTGGCATCCTCCAGCTTCTCTTACAGATTTAGTCAGTAGAGAAGCCATTTTAAAACCTGACACTACGTTACCTCTTCTTTTTCCTTCAGTGGCTTTTCTTTGGCTAATACACAGACTTATGGCAAATAACTTGTTTGATTTTTGTCTAATCTCTCCAGAGTCTGTCAAAGTGCTTCATATAAAATACATGTTCATGCAGCTTAAAAACCTTGAAGTTGTACCAGAAGACAGGTGGAAGTATTAGTTGCAGGTAAGATAAAGACAACCATATTGGTACCCTGCATGAACTGGACATCCACAGTTAACTAAATGAATCGTATCTCTGTGTTGTGACAGGTCATTAGCAGTCAGGCTGCCGTTAGATGGATCCTTGCCTTTGGCAAACACGGAGGGCATTTGTTTTGGTTACTGGTACTGGGTAACTATGGAGCTCCTAAACCTTTAGTTGTCTTGACCTCCTTATAAATATAGTTTGTGGTAGATGTTGATGGGTAAAAATCCTACAAACTAAAAAAGAGGTCTTGTATTTTCTTTTTAAAAGATTTTCTTTTTAATCATGTGTATATATGTCTGCATGCGTGTGTGCATATATGCGTGCATGTGTGTGTTTATGAGAGTGTGGTCATGTGTGTGTGTGGTTGTGCATGGAGGCCAGGGGTGTCAGATACCATATAGCCTGAGTCACAGGCAGTTGTGAGCTGCCTAACTTGGAGCTAGGAATCAACTGGGATGCCCTAAGACACATCTCAACTACTGAGCCATCTCTCCAGCCCCCACGTGGCATTTTCTTTATTGAAGCACTTTTTTTATATGGTGGTCTCAGGTTCAACTCTGTAGATCAGAATGCAGATCTCACATGTGGTAAAGGTCAGCGGGTAATTTGGATACTGATTCCCAAAGAGCAGATATAAAGGCAAATCACATTTGTGTAAAACTCTATTAGTATTGGGCTGGAGAGGTGGCTAGGTGATTAAGAACACTTGCTATTTCAGTTCCCAGCATGCACTCAATGGCTTACAACTGTCTGTCTCTCCAGTTCCAGGGCATCTGATGCCCTCTTCTGACCTTGCCCAGTATCATGTACACATATGGTGCACATACATAAACACATACAAAACACTCACATACATAAAAGAAACAAATCGTAAAAAAAGTGTTATGTTTACCATATAATCTTCCTTTTTGGGGGTGGGTGGGTGGGTTTTTTGTTTGTTTTTGGTTTTTTTTTGTTTTTTGTTTTTTGGAGGAACTGACTTTTAAATATGACTATAAATGTCTTCAAATACTCTTGTTTTCCTTGGGCTTTTGTGTGTGTGTGTGTGTGTGTGTGTGTGTACTTTTTTCCTCTCCATTTAAACCAAGTTAAATATTCCTCTGTGTTCTTTCCATAGTATTCTTTTATAAGTAGCATGTAGCCAAAGCTTATTCCAGCTTACAGGTTAGAGAGTAGCTAGGGGTGAGTGAGCCAGTCAGCAAAAGGCAAGGTTTCTAATGGCCTGTATGACAGACTTACATGTTTGTTGTTAGAAATTGAAAATTCTTTAAGACATGAGAATACATAAATAAGAAATTCCCATACCCAAACATTAACTAAGTCACCCCACAGTGAGTGTTAGGCTAAAGATGTAAGTGGGAAGAGCCGAGGAACTGTGTGACTTTAATTTACCAAAAATATTCCCCATACAAATGTTCAAGGATAGCAGGTCCTGTTGTTGCTGTAGTTGGGATCCACCTTTAGAGCTCATCTTGGAGTGGTTCATACCTAATAGATTAGACTCAGGGTTCTGGGAAGTCAAACATGACCCAGACTCTTGAAAGGGTCTGAAGATGGTCTTAGAAGAGTCTCTCCTGGGTGGAGTGTTTAGCATTTTGAGAAGGCAACAGAAGGCCTAGCTGGAACCCTTTGTTCCTAACCATCCATAGTTAGAACTTTGAGTAACTCTTGTCTACTGAAGAGCACAAAAAAAATGTGTCTTGGAATTTATTCCTTACCTGAAATGTCTGAATCAGTTCTTGTACTCCTGTAAAAATAAACAGCAGAGTTCCAAGAGTTGCCACCTTGACCACAGATATTTAGAAAAAAAACAGCTGGGTCTGAGATAACCAGTCATTTTCCAAATGCTCTGTGAGTGGTAATGGATTGTGCTTAGCAAGCCTAGACTGTATTGATTATACAAAGTAAGGTTGTTTATTTACGGGTTATTCAGCTTGGAAAAGCCACAAATCACATGTATGCAATGGCATTATATCTTCTGTTACTGCATCTCTCACAGTCACAGGCTGCTGGCATCTCCACCCATGGCTGATCAGCCCTCCCCTCTTGCTGGAGTGCAAGAGAATCTGGTGAAGAGTTACCTTTAGATTTCCCTGCCCAGGGAACCCTACAGAGGCGGCAATGATTCATGCAAGGGGTCAGGAAGATACAGTCATTTCAGGGTCTACAGTGGATCTTTCAGGAACTTAAAGTAGTAATTCTTTGGAATTTTCTAAAAATGGATTCTCATAGCTGTGCCAATAGGACTCAGGATTTAAACTGAAGGTTGAGATTAATGGTAAAAATTATTGAGAAATCAGGCAACACAAAGAAAATGTGTCCAACAAAACAGGTGCAAATTAAAGCAGAGCCTGATATCCTGGTCAGACCAAAGGTATACGAGCAGTACTGTTCTGTCTGTGAAGGAGTGTAACTGAAGTAAATTCTTCATTACTCTGAGAGCCCCTCATGACAGTGGAGAAAAACTCAATTCCTTCATCTTTATTCCATATAGATTTAAGTTACTTATTTCGCATTTTAAATGGTAGTGCCCAGAAGCACAATATTCAGCAGGGTCATGTTTGGCTTTAAAAAATTTTTGCATTCTAAACAAACAATTATAAACTGTCCCTAAAATTAATAGTCTTAGGAAAGAAAAATAACATATAGAATGTATTCATCTACCTTACCTTCCTGGCTAAATCCTACAAATGCCCCAGGAATAAAGCTTAGGTGAGTTCCATTCTGTTCTTAAAATATTACATCTTTCTTTTTTAATTAGCATTCTCAAATTAGAAACTAGCTACTAATTATGTTCCCAGTGTAAACAGGAAGCAAAAAGGAGCCCATGGTTTACTAAGCCAACTATTTCCCATACAAATATGTCCCATGGGACAGACCTCAAGAGACTTACTTAGAATAAAATTTTAGTTTTGTTTTTCTTTTTTCATTTATTTCTTCCTAGTAGTTAGGAGATTAATGGCATAGAAAGCTAATGGGGAAAGCCTTAAAGAATTTAAGATGTGCTAAATTACAATATTTTTTATTTTAAAATTCCATTATTTTTCTGCTTATGTAGTGTCACACATCATTTCAAATGATCATAGAGTGAATCTGACAAAACCTAGACTCTACAGAGAACTTTTTGACCTGTTAGCTTTGTAATTTTTATTATTAAACAACAACAACAATAACAACAAAAAACAAACCCAAAACAAACCCCTAGCCAGGCTGTAGTAGTGGGTGCCTTCAATCCTGCTCAGCACTAGAGGCAGGGGTAGGCAGGTCTCTGAGTTTGAGGCTGGCCTGGTTTATATAGTAAGTTACAGGACAACTAGGGATGCATAGTGAAACTCTGTCTCAAAAACTAAACGAGAGAGAGAGGAGAGAGAGAGAGAGAGAGAGAGAGAGAGAGAGAGAGAGAGAGAGAGAGAGAGAGAGATTGCACAGTGAGTGTTCCTGCTCAGCTCCCTTGGGGACAGGTGATATGGCTCCTGGTTAAGAGCATTGGCTGCTTTCCCTGAAAACCTTGGGAGATTCACAGCCATCTGTAACTCCAGGTCCAGGGAATACAATGCTCTCTTTACTCTATCAAAGGCCCAGCTGTTCCCATATCCCTCTCACACTCTAGCCTTCAAGAGCAGGATCCAAGCCAGGTGGGAGGCAGAGGCAGAGTGGCAGAGAGGCAGAGGCAGTAAGATCTCAGAGTTTAAGACCATCCTGAGCTACAAAGTGAATTTTATGACAGTCAAGGCTACACAGAGAAACCCTGTCTCAAAAACCAACCAACCAACCAAGCCCAACCAACCAACAAAAAACAATCAAAAGCAGCCAACCAATCACCACCAACAACAACAAACTAAGTGTGCTGGTGAGATGGTCTGGAGGGTAAAGGGTACTTGCTGTTAACCTGAAAAACTGAGTTTGATCCCCAGAACCCACATGGTAGAAGGAGAAAACCAATTCCCACAAGTTATCCTCTGACCTGCACACATGCATCCTGATACATTCATCCCCCCCCCCAAGCCCACCTCCACTAAATGAATGAATGAATGAATGAATAATAAATATAAATGTAAAAATCATTTAAAAATAAAACAAAAATAATGCTGGGTGTGGTGTTTTGGGCTTTAATCCAGAACTTGAGAGGCACACAGAGGTTGATCTCTGTAGAGTTCAGAGCTACCAGGTCTATATAGCAAGTTCTAAACTAGCCAGAGACCCTGTCTTAAAACCAACCAAACCACCCGACAAACAAAAAAATTTTTACAAGAACAAAACAATGCACAGCACTTGTCTAGCATATACAAAGCCTTATGTTTAATCTCCAGAATTGAAAAAATAAAAAAAGCAATTGTGGGAAGGAGAGATGATGGCTCAGAGCTTAAAACCTTTGTCTGCTCTTCTAGAGGTCCTGAGTTCAATTTCCAGCATCCACATGGTGGCTCACAACCATCTATAATGAGATATGTTTCCCTCTTCTGGCTTACAGACATACATGCAGGTAGAAAGCTGTATACAAAATAAATAAATAGATAGATAGATAGATAGATAGATAGATAGATAGATAAATCTTTTTTAAAAGCCTGAAATTAAAAGCTAATATAGGGAAAAAGAGACGGTTCAAGAATTAAGATCTTATAACACTCTTCCTAAGGACCTGAGTTTGGTTCACAGCACTCCAGCTCCAAGGAATCAAGCACCTTCTTCTGGCTTTATGGGCAACTGCACTCACATGCAATAACCTCACATATACTCACATGCATGCACATAGCTAGAAGTATCTTTTTTAAAAGAGTTAATCTAATGCTGAGGGAACTTTTAGAGCAATGAAATGATTTTGTGAACATGTAACAAAAGGTACATTGCTATATACATTCATCAAACCCCATAGAATTTTATACTATGAAGTATACCCTTTATGTTATAAACTGTAAAGTACAGCTATTTCATAACAACACATCAATATTGGTGCACTGATTATAGCACCAATAATAAGCTGGAGTGGGGAAAGGCAGTGGCTGTATCTGCTCACTTATTCCAGACATAGAAAGCTACACTGAGAAGTAAAGCTTGTCCTAATTTTTCTGGGCATACAATGATTTTCATTGTGAAAGAAGATGCTGATTTAAACAGTTAGCCTCATGAATTTAGATTCTAATTCATGGTGTGATTGTAGAATGTTATTACTGGCAATATTGTGTTGTGAGAATGAGATAAACTAGAAGGTGGTTTCAGAGTATCCCAGCCCTACTAATTTACATAGACAAAGTTTCTAAGTTGGATGGATTCATTTATGTCATTACAGGAAGACAGCTGAGGATTTTCTATTGAGCCCATACTGCTAAGTAGTAGTGAACGCTCTGTTCCTCACTGGTGGGCACCTGCATTTTTACCTTCCTTTTCTGTTTCTGACCAGTGGTTTATGTGTCTCTCTTCTTTATTATCCATTTCTCCTGTTTGTTCTCTTTTGTTGTAAACTTTCTTCCTGTATCCTTTAGGTCACCAGAGCTACTAGTAGCAGTTCTGGTCATTATTTAATTCCACTGAGATAACTCAAATTACCACCAATAACAGATCAGACAAACTTGGCAATAGTGGTTCACACCTGTAATCCCAGCGATTTAGGAGGCTGAGGCTAGAGGATTGAGAATATGAGCCAGGTTGGGCCATATAATAAGTCCCAGGCCAACCTGAGCTGTGTATTGAGACTTTGTGCTAAAAATACAAAAATTTAAAAGGTTAGGGACATAGCTTAGGCAGAGTGCTTGCCCAGCATGGAGACCCGACCTAGAGTCAACCCCACTATACATGAGGTGGTGGGACACAATGCCATCAGTCATCTGGAGGACATTTATTTGTTTTAATTGTTTCTCTATCTCTAATAGGGCAGTAGAATTTCCTATGAATGGTAATAGCATTTTTCACAGTGAGTCATAAGAATGTATACCTAGCTCCTAGTTTAGGAGAATTCCTACAAGGAAACTCATGTGTTTGAGTTGACAGTTTTTCCTTTGACTGTAAAATACACATATATTCCCCACCCACACACTAAATAAATGTACAAACAAGTGAATTGAAAAAATTAAACACTCAAATATTTAGTGATGGTGCTAAGAAAATTATACCTAAAGTCTTCAAGATGGGAAGCGTCCCCCAGTGGTAAAGTGTGCTGTTAACATGTGAGAGTCTCTTGCTTCAATCGTCAGTACTCTTTCCCCACAAACCATCAGCACAAAGTCTAACATTTATCAAATAGAATCAGATTAATCTGAGTTCAAAAGAATGGGGAAGCAAAAAGAAATGTTAGTCAAAGATTTATTCTGTACCAACAAAATAAGATGGAAAAGAATTATTTTTAAAACCAAAATAAGCTAGAAGAAAAGAAAATTATATCATTTCCTCAGTTCCACAGAAAAGTTCATTTGTTTTGTTCATTGAGGCAACAAAAATAATTTTCAATGGCAGAGTGTGATTCATTTGCTCGATAATATTTACCAGGCACCTTGTGTGCATTAAGAACAAGGTAAAAAAAAATCAAGTCCCTGTCCTTTGAAGTGCTTTATTCCAGTGGAAGAGGCAGATCATAAACAAAATATATTATGCCAGCCAGGATGTGCTGAAGTTAAATCTAAGATGATGGGGAGGGACGGAGGGAGACAAAGTAGTGATCTAAGGAAGGGAAAAAAGGAACAGTGTGAGTGTGTGAGTGTGAGTGTGTGTGTGTGGAGTGTGTGTGAGTGTGTGTGTGTGAGTGTGTGTGTGTGGAGTGTGTGTGAGTGTGTGTGTGAGTGTGTGAGTGTGTAAGTGTGTGTGTGAGTGTGTGTGAGTGTGTGTGTGAGTGTGTGTGTGTGAGTGTGCGTGTGTGAGTGTGTGTGTGTTTCTGTGGTGGGGGGGCATTTGAGCAGACAGCTAAAGTGTGAAACTCTGAGAAAATAGAGTTCCAAGGTGCCTAATATTTACAAATATCTGCCAAATAAACAATTTTATTTATGGACACATGCATACTATATATATATATATATATATAAACATAATGGGAAAAGAAAATAGCCTATCTTTCTAAATAATTGATAGAAATTCATAAAACTTCCAATTAAGTTATTTCAAGACAGAAATAGTAAATTGACTTCAGGAGATAGACATATGCTTGGAAATTGTATTTTGGGTCTGCAAAATGGCTCAGTCTGTTAAGGCACTTGCCACCAGCCTTTGAGACCTACAAGAGAAAAGGCTAGAACTTATTTTTATGAGTGTACTCTGACTTCTGTACAAGTACATATGAGCACAGGACAAACAAATTAATGTGAAAACAATTAGAAAAAAAAAGAAGTTAAGCAGTTTCAGTTGCTTCTCATATCCAGTTGGATATCTGTCATATTCATGATGTCCCTATATGTTGTGGAGAGCTTTACTGCAAACAGTTAATCAACCAACTGTCCATGCACACAACAAATAACTACCCCCTTGACTTGTAATACATATAAAAGAAAGAACACAAAGAAGAAGGTAATTCAGTGGAAGGCAATGTTTTCTAGTTAAAGCCCACAGGTGATCCACATGATCCCTGAAGAAGGGCTAACCAGGAAGTTGGCTGCTTTAGTGACATAGCAGACACTTACTAGGAGAAGCGCATACGCAGAGCTGAGGACTTACAAGCCAGAAGAGAAACATTCCAAAGACATATACAACGAGGATTTATTTCTTCAGCAGGGTGTGAGAAAGCCAAAGTTTGAACATAGCTCATAATTGAAGAAATTGATATTTGCTGTAGCTATTGATAAATATTTATTTTTTAAAGATTTGTTTCATTTATTTTTAAATTATGTATATGTGAAGAAGAGGGTCATGTACATGTAAATTCAGGTACCTTCACAATCCAGAAGAGAGCACTCCACAAGGTATGTAGCCCTGGCTAGCCTGTTCAGACCAGGCTGCTACAAACTCACAAAGATGTGCCTGCCTTTATTTCCCACGGGCAGGGATGAAAGATGTGCATCCATGTGCCTGGCAATTAAAAATTTTATTATGCTTTTTAATATTTCTTTGTTCTAGTATAGTTGGTAGAACTTATAGAGTATATAGAAATATTAATGGAAACATTCTTAATTTGTTTTAAATTTTAAATTAAGCTTTATTATTATCATTGTGTGTGTACATATATAACATATGTATGAGTGTGGGCATGCCTGTGCCACAGTGTATGTATGGAGGTCAGAAATAACTTTCTGGAGTCGGGTCTCCCCTTGCCTCATTGATCTGGGAATCTAACTCATGCTATCAGGCTTGTACAGCAAGCACTTTTATTTGGTAAGACATCTCACTGGTCCTAGAATTGCTTTACTTTTTTTTTTAAGATTTATTTATTTTATATATGTGAGTACATTGTCACTGTCTTCAGACACACAAGAAGAGAGCATCAGATCCCATTACAGTTGGGTGTGAGTCACCATGTGGTGGTTGGGAATTGAACTCAGGACCTCTGGAAGATTAGTCAGTGCTCTTAACTGCTGAGCCATCTCTCCAGCTAGAATCTCTTAATTTAAAAAAATACTGTAGGTGTAGTGGACAAAATTACAGTGTGGACAAAATGCCGTGACTATTCTGTTTTTCTCTCTGTGTGGGAATAGCATTAACCCTCTTTAGTATTATACTGAGCTTGCTACATTTTGCCTACAGAAACTCTAAGACATTAGAAATCTAAGACCTTTATTGTCACAAGCAGGATTAACTCAGAATAATCTTTATTGTGTTGTTTTTGTCTGGCTCAGAAAAAGCAAACTAAAGTTTTGAGAAATTAATGAGAAAATTACATAAACAAAATATAAATCAGTTATAATTAATAATGTCCAGAAAAAAATTTGAAAGTGCTTTTTTTCTTTGATGAGAACTTTGATAACTCCTGTTTCTTCAAGTTTTCAATTTATGATTGCTTTAGTTTTCCACTTTGCATTTTTATTAAAAGTCACGTACTTAATTTATTATCTCTAAGGTTTTCTCTAAAAAAGATTTATTTAGTAATTTTGGTTATGCAAGACAGGTTTTTTTCTAGCTTTGATCTCAGAGATCTGCCTGCCTCTGCCCCCCGAGTGCTGGGATTAAAAGTGTGCACCACCATGCTTTTACTTATATTTATTTTAACTTCATATATATGCGTCAATGCCTGCACAAATGTATGTACACCTTGTGCATGGTTGGTACCACCAGATGCCAGGATGTTGACTTTCTGGTAGGGGTCTGTAGGTAGTTATGGGCTGCCCTATGTGGATGCTAGAACCTAAATCAGGGCCTCTTTAAAGCCCCAAGTGCTCTTCAGTGCTGAGATATCTCTCCAGCTCCTATCTCTCCAGGTTTTAAAGGAAAAAATTTATAGACTTTCTCAATAACATTTACTATTCTACCTATTATTAAATAGTTTATATGGCACTTTTAAGTTTTCAGTTTTACTTTTTTCAGTAAGTAGTCATTACAATGGTTTAATAATTTGTTCTTTTTGGAATAAAAACAAATTTCTTTTTAGCACTTCAAGTTACTTAACAAATTCTAGTTAATTTCATTCCAAGTTAATTTTCTTATCCTGTGTTTGTGTGTACAGTAATATAACTCTCCCCGCATACCCCCCCCCCCACATGCTCAGCATCAAATCCAGGGCCTGTGTGTTCTAAGCAAGTAGTTTGTCATTGAGTTACCCCCCAATTCCTCTTTTAGTATAGTTATTAAAAGACAGACATAATTGTACCGGCCCCATTTTTTTTTTTTTTTTACTAACATACACTGTTTGTTTAAGGTGGGCTTCAACTATGCTCCTCAGATTAGTCTGGAACTCCTGGGCTGAAGGGATTTTCCTGCTTTAGCCTCCAGAGTAGCTGAGACTACAGGCATGTGCTACATAGCTTAATGTAAGCATTTTGATCTGGGTTCTCTTTAAGTCTTACCCTAGAATTCATGTATCAACTTGCACCTCTATCACTACAACATTCACTCCCATTCAGTCTGCAATCAGCTTTGCAACAGAGGTATTAAAATAATGAAAATAGGTTGTTTTCTCATATTACTGCAAGTACAGAGATATGTAAGGGTAAATAGAGTCTCTGTGGACAAGAACACAGATAAGCATCGGCATAAACACACACAAAACCTTTCCAGACATCAACACTCCAGCTCCCAAATGTGAGCCTTGAGCGTCTGTTAATTCTCTAAACCCCATGCTCTTAGCATTAACCCAATGGCAGCGATTCCAGATGAGCAGCACAAGAAACTGGTGTGGAAATAAAAATTAGACAAGGCTGACCCCAAAATGGATGGCTAAGAGGTGCCTATGTCTTCGTTCTGTCACAGTGTGTCTGTCAGAATCTTCAGAGACAAACGCATGAGTTGCCAGGAAGCAGGCATACACCTGTACACACGCTACACACACTAGAATGCACAGCATTTCCCATGCTACTGACCTGGATTCTGTGGCCTTTTGATGTATGTTTTGAAGACCGATCATATTTTCTTCAGAAGTTTCATCACATATTTCTTTGTATATGTCTTCCTTGCTTTTTACAGGAGTCAGAGTAGTCTGAAAACATCCTTCATCTTGCAAATCCAGGGCTATGTTTGAGATGGTGACATGATTTGGGGAATCTCGGTAGTCACTCTTAGTTTTTGTATCTCGTAGACTCCTATGCTTCAGAGTATATTCCTTGGGAAATAAGTAATGGGAAATCAGAAGACAGAAGGACAACATGTAGAAACAGTGTTTATGGAGCAGTTCCTAGTCCTTTCTTTCATACTTACTTGAGTGCTCACTTGTTCAGGGACGGGGAGTAAAGGCATGATGTTGCTTGACTATGGAGAAGAACCTTGGCTGGTGTGAAGTCTGGTGGCATAGGAACAAAGGCCTGTGCCACTGCAGCCTAACCCACAATATTCAGGTCAGAGTGATGAACCCCAGGGCCATTTCACACAAGATGAGTAGGGTCTAATTACAACACTTGTCTTTGAATTACAGGTTAAGGAAGGTTTTCTAGAAATAGCTTGCCATGGAGTCTTTAGTCAGGTTGCTCGTAGGAGCATCTGATAGGTAGTGGGGGCTCGGGCCTCATAACGACAACAATACTGTCATCTTTCAAGACTCTAAAATACAGTTCTCTAAAGCCTCTCCTCAGCTTTTAATTGTCTCCCTGCCACATGCCAGCTCTCCAGGTCTCTCAGTGACTGGATCAAAGTGGTCAGACTGCCTCAGTATAGTCAGTCAGAGAACTCATTACCTGTGTCCCTAACATTCTTCACGTCTGCCCTTCTTCCTCCCATGGCAACCACCTGGTCCATCCTGGTACTGTTGGACCTAGGCACACATGCCTGCAGTTCCAGCACAGGGGAAACTGAGGCTGGAGGATGGCAAATTCAAGGTCAGTCTGTCCTAGTATAGCAAGACCATGTCTCAACACCCCGAAAAGAATATGTAGTAATCTTGGTCCCTAAAGAGAAAACTTCATTTTTTTCTTACAATGAAAATAATGTGTAAGATAGACAATTTAAGATGCTGTAAGGGGAGTCTGGAGAGACAATGGTTCAGAACATAAGTGGCTCTGTCAGAGAACCCAGGTTCGATTCCCAGCTCCTATATGTGGCTTGCAACTGTAATTTTAGTCCCTGGAGATCCATTGTTATCTTCTGGCCTCAGCAGGCACTGCACACATGTGGTACCTAAACACCATGTAAGCAAAACATCTACACTCATGAAAATATCCTCTGAGGACTAACGTGGGCGTTAGGAAGTGCTTCCTCTCTTGGCAGCACTGCTCCTGAGCTCCTTGGGCATACTTAGTTTCCAGCCTCCTCCAGACTGTTTTGTAAAGATGTGTTTTGCGCGTACTCAGAAGCTGTGGCAACATTTCTAGTCTAGCATTCAGCATTTGTGTGTTTACTGCAGCACCGAGGACTGGCTCAGGCCATATGGCTGCTGTACCAGTGCTGCACCACTCAGCCCTTTTTCTACTTTCTGTCTTGAGATGAGGTCTCACTAAGGTCTCAGGTTGGCCTAGAGTGCATTCTGTGGTCTGGGCAGGCCTCAGATTCACAGGCTTCTGTCACTCTCGTCAGTAGCTGTGGTCTTGGGCTTGTGCCACCAGGCCTGGGTAAAATTACCACCAGAATGTCCTTCCTGTCATTATGAACTGTGAAAAAGTATTTTGATATTACCTAAATAAACTATTTACTTCTAGTATGGGAAACACTTCAGAGGCGTAAATAAGGGACAAACTACACTTATTCCCTCCTAGTAGAGACAAACTGCTACTCACAGATGGTATGTATGTGTGGTGTACGTTTGTGTTCAAGTGTATGTCCATATGTGTGTACACACGTGCTTGTGGAGGCCAGAAGTCCACACAGGCATCTTTCCTCTCTAACTTTCCACCTTATTTTTTGAGACAGTGTTTCTCAAAGGGACTTGAGGCTCACTAAGTAAGTTAGGCTCGTTAGGCAGTGAGCCCTAATGATCTATCTCTGTCTCCGTGGCACTGAGATTTCAAGTGCATACCACCGTGCCCAGCTTTTTGTGTGGGTGCTGGAGATCAGTCTCTGGTCCTCATGCTTGTGTAGCAAGCAGTTTATCAATGGAGCTAGCTCCCCAGTCCCTAGTTTTTCTTTTAGTGTATATGTATCAATGGATTTTATATCTATGTATATAATGAACATCTTTTCAGGCTAAGAAATACTTTTGAATGATTTTAACAAGTACACAACACTAATTCATCAAACAGACTTTTGCTATGGGCAAAACATTCATCAAACAGACTTTTACTATGGGAACCCCTAAACAAGATGAGCATGGCACTTGCTCTCATAGACCTGAGTTTGCTTGGTTGTTCTTGGCAAACGTTTAGGCTATTCTCATTCTTTCATTAATTTGCTGTTATAAGCATGGGATAGGTATGGTATGATTAACGTCTTGTGTGTGTGTGTGGTGCTGTGGGTTGGACCTAAATAAGGTTCTGTGTGCACCAAGCGTACATTGTATCACTGAGCTATATTCCCAACCCATGATTCACATCTTTGTAGCTAACTCTTCATTCCCATTAGAGGGTATAAAATTTTAATTTCATGTGTATTAGTGTTTGCCTGCATGTATGTCTGTGTGAGGTGTAGGATCTCCTGGAACTGGAGTTACAGACAATTCTGAGATGCCATGTGGTTCCTGGAAATTGGACTTGGCTCATCTGGAAGAGAAGCCAGTGTTCTTAACTGCTGAGCCACCTCTCTAGTCCCAGGCATAAGTATTTTTAAGGTTCTTGCTTCATAATTATTTCAAGAATGTTTGACCAATTCTCACCCATATTGTAGATCTCTCCAAACCCCTACTTTACTATACCTTTACTACCATTCCTACTTTTATTCCATTCATTGTCAGTTAAAGGTTAAATTAGGGAGAGGACTGTAGAGGGGGAAAGAGGAGATGTTGGTCATCTGGTGCACTACTGTATAGCTGGCAAGGAGCACTGTCTTATGTGTTTCACAGCACACTGACTGTAGACACAGACGAGAGATGTATAACTTCTTCCTACTATAATCTATGAGTGGTTTCTTTTGGGAAGTGTCTGTCCTCTATCATTACTTTTTTGTATCATGGATCCAGTGGACATTGCTTACTAGTCTTCAAACTGATCTATCTTTATAGTCTATTATGCCACCCAGATTATTATATTAATATAATTTAAGTATTTTTGCTTCTCTCTCTCTCTCTCTCTCTCTCTCTGTGTGTGTGTGTGTGTGTATGTGTGTCTCTGTGTGTGTGTGTCAGAGAGAGAGAGAGAGAGAGAGAGAGAGAGAGAGAGAGAGAGAAAGACAAGGAGGGGAGAGGGGGAGGGGAGGGGAGGAAGAAGGGGAGGGAGAGGGGAGAGGGAGAGGGAGTGTGCAGGCATCAGATCCCTTGGAGGTAGAGATACAGGCAGTTGTGAGCTGTGGGCTGGGAGAACAGGAAGTGCCATTGCTGAGCCATCTCTTCAACCCACTAGTTTAATCTGTAAAGAGTTCAGTACCTTAATTCAAGGTTTGCTAAGTCCTCATTTTGTAATGTTTAATTCAAGGTTTGAGAGTGACCTTCATAGTTCTTTCTCTCTCCTCTCTCCATTTTATTTTATTTTATTTTATTTTACTTTCTGGCATTTTTAAAAGTCAATAACTTTTTTATTTTCTGATTTCTGCCCTCACCTTTTCTTATTGAAGCTTCAGCCCATCTTTATATTTAAGTAATAAAATAACCATTTTGTTATATTAATAGTCTCATTTTAGGGGTGATGACACCACACCTTGTGTTTGGCAATTTAGCCAGTAATGTGTATAATAGCCAGAAGGTTAAGATTCTAACCTAGGCCTTCTTTCTGTCACACAGCTGCTTCTGATACTGGAAGGATAGTCACTATTTCAGGGAATACTTTATGATTTATACTGAGCTTAGGGATTGAGTCAATTATTAAAATCATGTTACGGTGAGTTGGTTCCACAGCCTTTTCATCATGATTGTTAACAAAGACTTGGTTACAGATTCCATGTTTGATTATTAAAGAATGAAGTGTCCCATAACACATACCTTTTCCTCCTGCTTGGTCTTTATTATATCATCATTTTCAAATACTATTTTGATCTCTGAGATGTTTGTGGCCAGTTTGGCTTCTGAGACTTCTGAGACTTCTGTGACTTCTGTGACAATTTTTATATCTTGAACATCTGTGACCTCATTGTCCAGAATATCGGTGACATCAGTGACATCTGTGATATCAGTGACATCTGTATATTCTGAGAAGTCTGCACTGTCCATGATGTTACAAGGGTATCTGTGTGTTTTGGGGTGCCTGTTCTGCAGTTCTGTGAAAGCAGTGATATCCGTGAAGTCCATCGAGCCTGTGATGTCTGTGCTGTTTGTGAGTTCTGAGAGGCTTGAGACCTCTGAGACTTTGGTATTTTTTATTTTCTCCTGATTCAGGAGGGGGATGAGGTCTACCCACTGAGAAAATATGATATCCTGTTTATACACAGGAACACAGAGCTGTAAGTAGTAAGAGCGACCGTTGATCAGCTTCACCTTGAGACGCATGTTCTTAGCACTGTGCACAGAGAGAGTCACAAACTGCAGAGGGATAAACCTGAAGACAAAGGCAAAGGTAACATTAGCCAAAGACCTAGTTGCAGAGCTATGAAGACTTTTTGAGCTTGGAGAATGAGGCAGTCAATGGTCTTGAGTCCCAGATAGGTGTGGGTGGGAGCTCCTGAGAGCCATCTCATCTTAATCATGTGTCTAAGATTCTGGTGATAATAAATGATAAGAATGTCATTTATTATGAAAAACTGTCCATCCTAAATAAGCATGAAAGTGAGGTTTAGGGCTGGTGAGATGGCTTATCCTGTGAAGGCACCTAGAGTCAACCTCAATGACCTGAGTTTAGTCCCACATGGTGAAGGACATACTGAGTCTACAAACTTGTCTTTTGATACTGGACTTGTGGATGCACATACACAAACACATATGCACATGAAAATAAAATGTAATCAAAGTTGAGGCTTAGATATCTAGAAATTCAAATAAGACTACATTGAGGTTTTATGATCAGTTGGAATGGTTACTACCATGAAGGAAAGACAGATGCTGGCAATGCTGTGGGAAGGAAATATATACTATTGACAGAAGTGTAAGGTAGGGTATGGAAACCAGCGTGGAGACTCCTTAAAAAACTAAAACCTGTACTATCATATGACCCAGCAACACCTTTCCTGGGTATGTATATCTAAAGGAATTTATGTCACCTGTTTACCCATAGTAAGCAGGGTATTTGTCACAACAGGCAAGTTATGGGACCAGACCAGGGACTATGAATAGATGAATAGATAAAGAAACATATATATATATATACAATGGAGCTTATTCATCCACAAAGAATAATGAAGTGTTTTTAATTTTTTTATTTTCATTTTTTAATGAAATGTTATTTGCAGGAAAAATATCTAAAACTAGAGATCATGTTAAGTGAAATAAGCCAGATTCAGAAAGATGTAAGTAAACATGTCTTCTCTCATGAGGAATCTGGATTTTTAAAATGAAGGTGGGAGATAAAGTGCTTGCTATGTAAGCCTGATAAGCTGACTTTGGAAGCTCCTGAACCAACTGGTCTGGTGTACACAGCAGTGAGCAGGAGAGACCCAGCCTCTGAGCAAGGGAGAGGCTTGAAAACTGACACTTACCGTTGTCCTCTGCCTTCCACATGTACAGCATGACACCCCCCATATTGTTTGTTTCTCTCTATCTCTCGCTCTCTTTCCCTCTCTCTCTCTCTCTCTTACACACACACACACACACACACACACGATTACACAAACATAAAAGACATGAAGGTATAAAGGGACTATCTGAGATGAGGAGGAGGCCTGATGGTGTGAGGTTGGGAAAAAAAAGGGTAATGAAGGATGAATATAGCCAAGGAAGTTAATGTACATATATGCAAATATACACATTTTCCATATGTACATGAAAATGTTATACTGAAACTCATTATCTGTACAATAAACACTAGTGATAAAACTGCCAAAAAGTAATTAAATTAATTAAGTTACTTGCTCAAGATTGTATACTGAGTTAGTGGCTAAGATGAATCCAGAATTGGGTGGTGAGGCTATCTGTTGTGGGGAAGACAAGCATGCACTTGAGATATAGTTTATCAAGTCTCCAGTGCCTATCAGTTTAGATAGGATTTTTAAATTTAATTGTCATTTCAACTGCCTTTTTTTTAACATAAATCTAAAATTTAATGTAATGTGACTAAATTACACATGCATGTGTGAGCTATCTTCCTCTAACATTATAAAAACAAGTCTTACATTTAATAAAAAATATACAGAATGTATAAAAGCTCTAATCACACGAAGGCCACCAAGTATAAATGACGTAATGTGAGGTTTCCATATGAAGACACCCTATTCAGAAAGAAATCAATCTGAAGTAAACCCATTAACACACATATTGCAAAGGTACACAAATGTTTATCATTTACCATGTACGTAGATAATAAACTGTAAAAATTAATATCAGCATCTTAATAAGAGACAATACAGTGACCAGTCTAAGCACACTTTACTTTTGGAGCATAAATAGCAGAGGTTAAAGAAATTAAATAATGTATGAGTGAGAAAACATACAATGTACTGTAACGAGGAGTTAGAAAACTGAATATTGTGGAAAATGTTTATTAATCTGTACAGGTTGGTTTTTAATAAACCAGTAGCTACTTTTACAGTAACTTATCAACAATCTCACTGCAATAGCCTCTCCTCACCAGTCAGAATTTGGAACAATACACCTTTCTCAAATTGTCATTTAGTGTTTTCCTTCCCCATCTTCATATCACAGAAATATGTTTTGAATAGCAGCTAGCCATTTATGGAAGCCATAAGATACAGAGAGTCATTACACAAGTTACAACTGAGGCATCCGGACAAACACTACCAACAATTGTGAAAAAACATGTTGGTCTTAAAAGTGGAAGAATTAAAGGAGCTATAATATTATGTTCATGTTCTTCTGAAACCCAAATGGCAGAAAGCCTTCCAGATGCCATGTAACCAAAACATCGCACAAGATCAGGAACCCAGCGTGTGCAACACAGGGTTAATGCCCCGGGTAACTGAGTTCATCACTGGTGTAAATTAAAATACCAAACTTCCTTACTTAGCAATACTATTTTGGAAGCATCATCAGAACAAATAGAGGTTTAATTATGAATTGGCCTGGGCTATATTCTGGACTGAGAATTTTGCTTAGTACTAAGACTCTAAAGCATCCTAGAAAAGCTGTGAATCATGCTTTGTTATTCCTCAGGGAAACCTTCCCAGGGTTCTGTTCTACATACCAAGGAATTCAGTCATTAAGCAAAAGGGAGGACTAAAGCAGACTTGCAGCAACACATGATGTTTTAAAAAATGACATGATAACTCTAAACCATAAAATCCAATGTACTCATGAAAGTACATCTATTTTACGTTACATTAAAAAACCCAAAACAATCCCCCTCCAAAAAAACCCCCTACAGACTGCAAACTGCATGCTTACCATACCATTTCACCTGGGAAAGCCAATGAGGGAGTTTCTCGCAAATACTCACTGCCCTGATCAAAACACTTATGTACAAACTGCAAGGTCCCTAATAGCAGTTAGGAGTTTATATACAGAAAGATGTCACTATCTGACCAAATATGCAAGAGATGGAATTCCCAGAGTTTAAGCACAGAACAGTAAACACCACAGGCTCCTGCTCCATGGCTCTCGTCCCCGGGTGACCGCCTGACTCCTCTGTTCTGGTTATCACTTTCCCATAGGCCAGGTGTCTGAATGATCTTTTCAACAAGCTCCTCAAAGGCACACTGAACACCATCACAGGTTTTTGCACTTGCCTCTATGAACAACATAGAATGCCTGCATGCAAATTTCAAGCCTTCATTTCTATCAACTCCATGGTTTTCCTTATCAATTTTATTTCTAGCTAGCATGTTTACTATGTCATTGCTTGTACAGTATGTTCCCAATTCATTTAACCAATTATCCAGTTTAACAAAGGTGTCTCTTCTTGTGACATCATAGACTAATATAACTCCCTGTGCACCTCTATAATAGCTGGGAGTTAATGTTCTGAACCTCTCTTGACCAGCTGTATTTCCATCCACTGAAGTCATTTTCACCGTAAAGTCAACATCTATTGTTGCTGCAAGTTCTGGATCAAAGGTGTCATCTGTGAAGCTCAGGAGCAGGCTGGACTTGCCCACCCCACTCTCACTGATGATGAGTATCTTCACAGTGGTCAGTACATCCTTATCCATCCTGTGCCCACTCTACTGCAACCCTACCCCCATCAACGTTACCCTATATCAGCTTCGACTGCTTTTGTGATGAACCATTGTTTATATCCTCTTAGAGACCCCCCTGCACCATTTGAGAAAGCAATGCCCCTCAAGTACTTCTCTGGGACACTTGCCGTCTTGCCTTTTGGCCATATGGGGCTATGGTGTGCTGGTAGAGATCACTATCCTCCTGTCCTTGTGACTCACCTGGTGAGCACCAGAGTCCCTGAAGAGGAAGACTTCAGAAGGCTTTTAAAGAGGGGTTCTGGTTCTTTTCGAGCTTCTGGTGTCAGATGTGCCAACAGCATCATATTGGGGGTTTTGAAGATGGGATTGGAAGAACAGATGCCTACAGTCACCCAGTTTGCTCGGTTATGCAGGTAAATAGATTCACCTCTCCTATTGACCTGGATATAGAGAACAGGAAAGGGGTTTCTTGGTAAAAGGTATAGATCTAGCACCCTTGCTTGCCAGAGCAGAAAACAAGGGGTAATGAGGAGTGGCACCTCCAGCCTTGGCTTGTTTATGTTTTGGAGATAGCATAATGAATAACTGCAGTCTCTGGTTTGTGTGGAGTCTATGAGAGAAGGCCAGTGCAAACAGCTGAAGTAACTACTAGTACTTTAGGATCCTATGGGGCATGCAGCTGCGGGATTGGCTTAGGTAGGGATGGAGCTGGTGATGTGTTAGCACACATTTAACAGTTCAAGTGAGCAAGTGCTCTGGATGCTTTCTAGGATGCTTTTATTCCCTCACTTGAACCTCTAGAGTCAGGCATGTTGGTAGTTTGCTGCCAAACACAAACCAGGAAAAACTAGGGACTTTGGAGATTATGTCTGCAGTTATTTGGGACTGTGGCTAATCAGCTGACTACAAACTTCCCCCTCTCCATGTGGGGCCAGGGCTATGCAATTAGAGTGTACAAGAGCTAATATGAACAAGGTATGGGAAGAAAGGTAAAAATAAAAGATTATTAGCAGGAAAAAGTAACTGAAAGCCAAAAACATTAAATTTTGGCATCACGTGTTCTAAGGCATAACCTTAAACATGTTCTAGAGCCTTCACTCCTCTCTGAGGGGTACCCTGGGCACAGAATAGTCACACTAGTCCACTAGTCCTCTGGCTGATACCACATTTATGAAGCATGAGGTCTCCTTATCATTGACGTGTCTGTCTCCCTCCTTGCCATACTCTGGGAGCAGGAAAGTGTGTTGGCTCTGTGCTTGTTCAGCACCACAAACTGCCATGACACTTCTGTGAGGGATAGGCATGGTCTTTGCCTGAACAGTGTAGTGTTGAGTATTGGGAGTAAAGCCAGCACAACGTCCAACTGCTCTGTGTCTTCATTCAGAATGCAGATGCATCCTCAGGAGAAAGTTTCTCTCTGAAACTATCTGACATGTATTTCCCCTTCAGAACCAACATATCAGGTTTATTTTAATTCTTAGCTTTTCTTGGGTAGTTGTTTATTTACTTGGGCACCAGGGCTTCATACATGTTAGGCAAGGGCTCTTCTAATGAGCTCATCTCTAGCCTCAGGTGTTTTTCTTTAAAATATAGGACTAGGGGCTAGAGAGATAGCTCAGCTGTTAAGAGCACTTGCTGTTATGCCAGCAGGATATTGCTGAAAGGACCCTGATATAGCTGTCTCCTGTGAGGCTTTGACAGTCCCTGAAAAATACAGAAGTGGATGCTCACAGTCATCTATAGGACAGAACACAGGGTCCCCAATGTAGGAGGTAGAGAGAGTACCCAAGAGCTGTAGGGGTCTGCAACCCTATAGATGGAACAACAATGTGAACTAATCAGAATCCCCAGAGCTCATGTCTCTAGCTGCATATGTATTAGAAGATGGCCTAGTTGGCCATTATTGGGAAGAAAGGCCCCTTGGTCTAGCAATCTGTATATGCCCCCAGGGGAATGCCAGGGCCAAGAAGTGGGAGTGGGTGGGTAGGGGAGCAGGGTGGGGGGAGGGTATAGGGGACTTATGGGATATCACTTGAAATGTAAATGAAGAAAATATCTAATAAAAAACATGTAAAAAAAAAAAGCACTTGCTGTTCTTATATAGGACTTGGGTTCAATTACTAACATCCTCATGGTGTTTCACAGCCTTCTATCTATAGGCACAACTATACATGCAGGCAAAACATAAAACAAATACATGCATTTTAAAATGAAAAAAATCTCTAAGAAAGAAATTATCTGAATACCTTCCTGCCACAGTATGTTGTAAAAATCATTTTATGTAACATTAAGATTATGTAAGAATGGCAATTTTAGTAGAGATAGGAGAGAACTCCTGCCTGTGGGTTTGTTGAGAATATCTGAAGTTAATTTCCCTGCTTAAAGTTACAAAACTGTTCCCTTTAGTTACACCACACTGTCCCTCACCACATTAAAAACAATCTCTTCTCACTCTTTCACTCTCTTTGAGAAAATGAAGTATGGCAGTTATTAGAACCTAATTGAGAGTGTGGTATTTACCTGAATAAAATTGCTCTCCAGTATGGGAGGAGATACATAAGGGGAATACTCTCCTCCATCCAATATGTTCTTAAGATGCCCGAGTCTGTAATAGTGTGGGATAAAGAGGGCTTCTTGCTTATTCATTGCCTTCTTGCTCTTGCTCCTATTCTTCTTCATCATGCTGATAGGAGACATCGGGAGAGCGAGAGAATGGAGATAAATTAATGAACAAATGGAGGCAGTCACAGTTACGCTGCTGCTTTTAGTTACTAACTGAGCAAGTTTTTACCAAAATCTGTAATATGCATGACTCCATGGCAGGCATTGCAGGTACATACAAACCAGCAGTTTATACTGTAGGGATTGACAGACAGTAAGCAAATAAACAGAAAAGTTGTCTGATAGCACAGACACCAGGCATAAAGAGTGACAGAGGTGGATGGCTGGAAATGCTTACTGGGGTGGGAAGGAAGGTGACACATGCCTCCTACCCCAAACCATTATTTTTATCTTCCTAATTAATTAATCATGGAGGGATATAAGGATATCAAAACTGCATTAAAGGATATTCCACACCTCACATGTGAAGTAAATAGTGAGCTATTTATCTAATCAATGACAATTCAATCCTCACAACTCAGGCTCTCTTGCTTTGAAGACAGCTTCAACGGAAACCAGTGATTCTATGCCATTGATTTCACCTTTTGATTGTAATTGTAAAATGATTGTAAGAAGCAAAGAAACAGAACCCATATGTTCAAAAGATTATTCTTTCTATTTAAATATGTATTTCTGTAAAGAATTTATACAAATGAACAAAAGCTAAAAGATATCAGCCATCACTGGGCCTTGAGGAAATGTAAGTCACAACTACAGTCATTCCTTAGAGGCCCCCTTTCTTCAGAGTTCACAAGAATGGTAAATCCTACAAGTGTCTCAGTGTGCTTCCAGCCAGGACTCTATCTCCCATAAATCCACAGCTGTGGACACAGTAAGATGTGCAATTCCAATTCTTAGCACAGTTTTCCTGCCAGACTTTCTACTGTTAATAGTTCAATGGCTCCATTTGTAGTTTCTTAAGATATGTGATATCTTCATAGTGAAGATAAAATTAGTCTTCTTCTGGTCTGGGCCAGTGTCCTGAGCAGACCTTGGGCCAGAACTCTGCAGCCAGTTCCACAACACCCAGAAGAAGCTGCACTCTCAAGTGCTCTAACACACCCAGGATCTCAGGATCCCAGGATCCCAGAATCACAGGATCAGAGACAGCTTGACTCTGAGGAGTTCTGACACAACCAGCATCACAGAAAGGACAGGCTCCAGTCAGATATTGCGATGGCAGGTAGCACTAATGATAATCAGATGGCGGGAGGCAAGCATAAGAACAGAAGCAACAGAAACCAAGGTTACTTGGCATCATCAGGACTAAACTCTCCCACCATAGCAAGTCCTGGATACACTATCACACTGGAAAAGCAAGATTAGGATCTAAAATCACTTCTCATGATGATGATAGGGGATTTTAAGAAGGACGTAAATAACTCCCTTAAAGAAACACAGGAGAACACAGGTAAAGAGCTAGAAGCCCTTAAAGAGGAAACACAAAAATCCCTTAAAGAATTACAGGAAAACACAATCAAACAGACAAAGGAAATGAACAAAACCACCCATGATCTAAAAATGGAAATAGAAACAATAAAAAAAAAATCACAAAGGGAGACAGCCCTGGAGTTAGAAAACCTATGAAAGAGATCAGGAGTCACAGATGTAAGCATTGCTAACAGAATACAAGAAATAGAAAAGAGAATCTCAGGTGCAGAAGATACCATAGAAAACATTGACACAACAGTCAAAGAAAATGCAAAAAGCAAAAAGCTCCTAACCCAAAACATCCAGGAAATCCAGGACACAAAGAGAAGACCAAACCTAAGGATAATAGGTATAGAAGAGAGCAGAGAGTCCCAACTTAAAGGGCCAGTCAAAATCTTCAACAAAATTATAGAAGAAAACTTCCCTAACCTAAAGAAAGAGATGCCCATGAACATACAAGAACCTACAGAACTCCAAATAGACTGGACCAGAAAAGAAATTCCTCCTGTCACATAATAATCAAAATACCAAATGCACTAAACAAAGAATATTAAAAGCAGTAAGGGAAAAAGGTCAAGTAACATATAAAGGCAGACCTATCAGAATTACACCAAACTTTTCACCAGAGATTATGAAAGCTAGAAGATCCTGGGCAGATCTCATATAGACCCTAAGAGAACACAAATGCCAGCTCAGGCTACTATACCCAGAAAAACTCTCAATTATCATAGATGGAGAAACCAAGATATTCCATGACAAAAACCAAATTTATACAATATCTTTCCATAAATCCAGTCTTACAAAGGATAATATATGGAAAACACCAATACAAGGAGGGAAACTACACCCTAGAAAAAGCAAAAAGTAATCTTTCAACAAACCCAAAAGAAGATAGCCACACAAATATACTTCCACCTCTAACAACAAAAATAACAGAAAGTAACAAGCACTTTCCCTTAATATCTCTTAACATCAATGATCTCAATTCCCCCCAAAAGACATAGACTAACATATTGGATATGTAAACAGGACCCAGCATTTTATTGCATATAGGAAACCCACCTTAGTGAGAAAGACAGACACTATCTCAGAGTAAAAGGTTGGAAAACAATTTTCCAAGCAAATGGTCCCAAGAAACAAGCTGGAGTAGCCATTCTAATATTGAATAAAATAAACTTTCACCCAAAAGTTATCAAAAACAGTTAAGAAAGTACACTTCATACCGGTCAAAGGAAAAATATCCCAAGAGGAACTCTCAATTCTGAATATCTATGCTCCAAATGCAAGGGCACCCAAATTCATAAAAGAAGCTTTACTAAAGCTCAAAGCACGTTGCACCCCACACAATAATAGTGGGAGACTTCAACACCCTACTATCAGCAATGGACAGATCATAGAAATAAAAATTAAACAGAGAGTGAAACTAACAGAGGTTATGAACCAAATGGATCTAACAGATATTTATAGAACATTTTATCCTAAATCAAAAGAATATACCTTCTCAGCACCTCATGGTACCTTTTCCAAAATTGACCATATAATTCGTCACAAATCAGGCTTCAACAGATACAAGAAGACTGACATAATCCCATGCACTCTATCAGATTACCGTGGACTAAGTCTGGTCTTAAATACCAACAAAAACAATGGAAAGCATACATACACATGGAAGCTGAAGTACTCTCTACTGAATAACTTGGTCGAGGAAGAAATAAAGAAAGAAATTAAAGGCTTTTTAGAATTTAATGAAAATGAAGACACATCATACCAAAACTTATGGGACACAATAAAGCAGTGGTAAGAGGAAAACTCATAGCTCTAAGTGCCTCCAAAAAGAAATTGAAGAGAGCTTATACTAGCAGCTTGACAGCACACCTGAAAGATCTAGAACAAAAAGAAGCAAATACACCCAAGAGGAGTAGACTGCAGGAAATAATCAAACTCAGGGCTGAAATCAACCAATAGAAACAAAAAGAACTATACAAAGCATCAACAGAAGCAGGGGCTGGTTGTTTGAGAAAATCAACAAGATAGAGAAACCCTTAGCCAGACTAACCAGAGGACACAGAGACACTATCCAAATTAATAAAATCAGAAATGAAAAGGGAGACATAACAATGAACTATATCTGAAAATAATTATTCTGTTTGTTGAATATTAACAGTTGAAAATATTAAAATCATGTTCTACAACATCACGGAAATATTGATAATTTTCTCACAGTGCTTGAGATTAGTATTTTCTTAATGTTTAACTTCAAAGAATTTTTGCTATTTTGAAATGTTTAAAATATACTTACTGATAAAATAATTTCTCTCCTAGAAGCACTGATAATATTTTTTAAGTAAACTTATTGAAAGACAATGTACATAGATATATAATGCATTTTAAATACTCTCCCAGTATGTCAGGTGGTATCATATAAGGGCTTTTGAATATATTTCTTAATGACTTATTTTTAATATTTCATGCTCTTTCACTATGCTTAATTCCCAGAGAATATTTTGTATGGTATGAAACAATTTAGTATTCAACATTAGATATAGGATCCTCAGTTATATAGAGTATTAAATATTCATTAATGATATTTTAGGGTATGAAAGGATATGAATATAAAAGTTGAACAAATTTTGTGTATTGATTCTAAAAATACTCAATATTATTAATATGTTTGATGTATAAAATGTATTTAAATGATACAAAATTTTAAGAAAAAAAAAAGATAAACTCAGTCAAGATGAGGCAGAAATGGAAGAGATTGAAAGGATGAAATAACCCAGAAGTTAACCACTGGACCATGGACCCAGCACATTAGTCCATAGCAACTAAACTGTAAAAAAATAATGAGACTCTCAAAAAAGTGTATTCAGAAGAAAACAAAAACAAAATAAAAAAACAAAAACAACCTCCACCATCACTTAAAATAGAGATGATGAGAAATGATAACTAAAAATTAGTTAGTGCTTTATAGGGTAAGTAATAGAGACTTTGCAGGTTCCATCTCATTTAATTGAGACTACATGTATAGACGGCAGTTAAGGCTTAAAAGGGGAAAGTAACTTTGCCATCATCAGTTTGTACTTGATAATCTATGACTCTGACCCTTATATCCTGCCTAGGCGCTTTTGGCTGTTACTCAAAGTCAATTCTGTGCTTACATGCTTGGAAAGATAGGTATAGGAGCTGTCAAAAATGGGAGAGCTTGGGATAGTAGGAAAAAAGGAAATATGGCCAGAGCAAATAAGACAGAAAATATCCCGTTTTCTTCCTGTTCCCTCCTCTCCCTAAACAATTTGGTCCTGATGCATTTGCAGGCAGCAAAGTAGGAGAAGGGGTGGGAATGCATCCCAAGGCAGCGAAGTGGGAGAAGGGGTGGGAATGCATCCCAAGGCAGCGAAGTAGGAGAAGGGGTGGGAATGCATCCCAAGGCAGCGAAGTAGGAGAAGGGGTGGGAATGCATCCCAAAGCCCCAGAAAGGAAGATAGTTCCAGGTGCTTACTGTCATCTGTCACCACCTACCAGCTCAGGCTCTCAGTTCACCTCTCTAATCTAGAAAAGTTAGTTAAGGTGCTGGTGAGTAAAGGCCCTTGCTGTCAGGCATGGTGGCCTGAGTTTTACACTCAGCACCTATATGGTAGGAGAGAACCAACTTCTACTGGTAGTGTTCTGGCTTTCTGCACATAAATAAATAAAATAAAGATTTTAAAGTTGATCATTGTGGAAAGTATATTGGCACATGGAATCTTTAGAAGAAAGGGAGAGCTAGTAAAGGATAGTAGGTAGGGGGGATGTGGGGAGAGCAGGAGGAGGAAGAGGGCCATGTGACTATGCAACTCACGGTCTCATCCATGAGGCCCATCAGATCTTACCTCACCTCAAGGCCAATGAAGTTTGTGACTCACTTCAGTCTGGGCTTCCTCCTTTTCATGATGTAGCTTTTGTGACAAATACAAATACAGAAAGAGAGGGATTATACACTGAGCTCTAATATCATTTCTATACATTCTGTTTCATAGGTTGAGGTCTAGAGTCTTGTAACTAAAACAGATGGGTTTTATGGTTTAGATGTTAAGTGTCCTCAATAGGATCATGTGTTAGAGGCTTAAAGATTGCACCATGAGAGCTTTGATGCGATCATTGAGTTCATTCACTAGTGAATTTATAGATGGCATGTCTGTGAAGTGGTGACAACTTTTAGAAGTAGGGCCAACTAGATGGGATAGACCACAGGGGACACATTATTGAGTGCTCTTGCCCTGGGGTCTTTCTTGTTCTTTTTCTAACTACCATGAGAGGTGAGCATCTTTGCTCCATTACTTCTACCATGTCTGGGAGTTGTCAGAATGGGGTATTTGAATCCAGTTGCTACTGCTGTTTCTCATTTACTGTGGTCTTCTTTGCATGTGTGTGCATATGCATTATTTGCTTATGTATGTGTTCATGTTCATGCATACGAGAAGGTATGTACATATGAAAGGGTTTCTCACTGAAGGTGGAGCTCACTGATTCAGCTACACTGTCTTGTCAGCCAGCCAGCACAGTGGTTTTCAACCTTCCTAATGGTGAGACCTTTTAATACAGTTCCTCATGTTGTGGTGACCTCCAGCCATATAATTATTTTGTTGCTACTTTGTAACTATAATTTTGCTACTGCTATGAATTATAATGTAAATATCTGGTATGCAGGATATCTGATATACGTCCACTCTCCAAAGGGGTCATGACCCACAGGTTGAGAAACACTCCCTCAGGATCTGATCTTCCTGTCTTGGTCTCCCTGGTACTGGGATTACAAGTACATGCCACTATGCCTGGCACTTTACATGTGTTCTGGGGCTCTGAACTCAGATCTTCATGCTTTGTGTGTGGCAAGTGCTTTATTGACTGAGCCCTCCTGGACACCTCATCATTGGATTATATGACTGGAATCCAAACTAATAATTGGTGTGACACTTCCTGTATAGCCAAGGAAGGTACAAGGTGACAAGGCAAAGGAAGTAATACGGATTGTGCTACCTCCGTTGTACTTAGCGGCCATTAAAATTGTGTTCCTACAGCTACTTGAAGCTTTTTGTTGACACTTTCTTTTAAGATTAAGAAAGCCTAGTACAAAAGTATCAGAATTATCAGAGACTTGGAAGGTCTCAGAGTAAGTGAGGTGGTTTAGCCACTAAAGATGTTGACCACCTGAGTTGCTTCCTGGGATCCTCATGGTAGAAGAAGAAAATTGACACCCACAAGTTTTCTTCTTATCCCTGTATGTACACCATGGTGAGTGTATATATACACAACATGCATTAAATAATAAAACATTTTAAATGTGAGGATGATAGCACAGAAGAGCAATGAATAAATACTGGGTGGGGAAATTCAAAGTAAGTATTGGACTGCATAAGTACTATTTTTTCCTTTTTCTTTTTCTTTTTGTGGCTTGTAGTATTTTACAATATCTTAAACTTGAAATGCAGCACTCAACTCTTGCTTATTTAGAGTTGGATGATAGAATACACATCTATGAAACAAAATCATCCCAAGAAAGTGAAAACATCACTTGTTAGAGGTATGTCTTATATTTGTATTTACTTGCTTATCAATAGATTACATTGCCACCAGGACCAGGAATGTCCTTCCCCAGTGCAGTCACTGTGGCCTCTATGATCCCCTTAGTTTAAGGAGAGAGGCTCTGTAGATGGCTCAATGGATGTGTGGTTGCTTACAATCTCTAGCACCTGGGCAAAAAGCTGGCCATAACATGGGGTTATATATTTATAACCCCATGTTGGCAATCAAAGACAGGAAGATTTCCAGAGATTGCTAGCTAGCTAGCTTAGCTAAAATGGCAAGTTCTGGTTCAGTGAGAAATCCTGTCTTAAAGGGACAAGGTAGAGAGATGTATTGGAAGATACCTGACTTCCTCTCTAACATCTGCATGCACATACATGTGCTTAGACACCCATAAATCCACATGAATATCACACAGACACATGTACACACACACACACACACACACACACGTAAAAATGAAAATCAATTTTAAAACAATCCCACTTGATGGATGATATCCCAGAGGAACAGGCTTATCTAAGGACACAGAGAGGGGAGAGAGGAAAGAGAACTGGGAGTCAGCCATAAGTGAATCTTGTCTCTTCAAAAAACCAAAGTGAGGTCAGCAATAGAGCAGTAAATGTGCCAGCCTCGTTTACCATCTTTAAAGTGAAGCTTTTTTTTTTTTTTCTTGGTTGTTGTTGTTTGTTAAATTTTCACAAATTAATGCCTTTTCTTTAATTATTATTGTCACATGAATATGAAATACAAATATATGAGTAAATATGTTGCAGAGTCTGTGTAAATGTTGCTTATATGTACATATTTTGGATAACCAGTTAGAAGGCTCATCCCTGGGGAAGGCTATCCTCCCTTAGTAGTCATTAATTGCCTATAGCTCTTCATCTAGGAGTGTGGCTCCATGAAATTTCCCACAAACGGATTGGCATGTCAAGTAGTATTGCCATTGTTCTGGTCTTGTTTAGAAAGAGCTATGTTGTTGAGATTTCATGGGTGTAGTTTTCTTGTCATACCCAGAAGATACAGCAGCCTCAAAGCAGATTTCACGGTCTTTTGGTGCTTATCATCTTTCTACTCCCTCTTGCAAGATGTTCCCTGAACATTAGGTCTAAAGAGTGTGTTATAGATGCATAGACTGAGGTGGGAATGGGTACCCCATGGCCAGTTGTTCTCTCCACTTAGACTAGTTGTGGTTTTCTGTAATGGTCTCCATCTGCTAAAAAAGAAATTTCTTGGATGTGGGTTGAGAGGTACATTGATCTGTGGTGATAAGGATAAGGACTTAAATGCAGTTAAGACATACTCATTTAGGAAAGTGGCAGTAGTAGGTTCTTCTTGCAGATCCGTGACTTCACTAATCATGAGTAGTTTGATACATTTGCAATACCAGCTGTGATTTCCTTCCTATTGACCAGGCCTTAAATCCCAGTTAGACATTTGTTAATTACTGCCAAGATATTACTGCCACTATTGTACCTTTAGGGATATCTTGCCATGCTGGTCATTGTGGTTCATAGACATCACTGATGGTAATATTATTGATTGTTATCCTCCCTTGAAAGCTTGCATATATAGCACCTTCTGGAACTAAGAAAACTAGTCTTCAGGGTAGACTCTGGGTTAGGTCCAGTTACAGTCTTCTGAGTCCTGTATCCAATATGCTTGGTATCTTCAGCAACAGAAACATGCCTTCAACTTCTGAGAGGCAACCAAAGACATTAGCAATAGTCTATTATTTTAGGAGAATCTTGGACTCCCCAGACCAACAACTGGTACAGAGGTTATCATACCTAGTACTGGGGTTTTTGTTAGTTTTTGCATCTTCTTGGGGAGTATCCAATGTGACATGACTCTATTTAAAACACAGACATACACACACACACACACACACACACACACACACACATGCATTGCATATTTTATTTTTTAGGAAAATATGATTCTGTATGGTTTTTTCAAACATCCCTAGTATTATTTTTTAATACCATTAAAAATTAGATTTTAGTACCCCCAGAGCTCATGTCTCTAGCTGCATATATAGAATATGGCCTAGTTGGCCATCATTGGGAAGAGAGGCACCTTGGTCATGCAGACTTTATATGCCCCAGTACAGGGGAATGCCAGGGCTAAGATGTAGGAGTGGGTGGGTAGGGGAGCAGGGAGGGGGATGGAGGAGGGTATAGGGGACTTTTGGGATAACATTTGAAATGTAAATGAAGAAAATATCTAATAAAAATGGGGAAAAATTAGATTTTATGTATATGAGTGTTTTGCCTACACATATGTAATATATACCATGTTTATGTCTTATGCCTATAAAGGTCAGAAGAGGGCATTGGATCCCCTGAAGTTGTAAGCCATCACAACAACCAAAACCAGGCAACCAAACCCAGGTCCTCTGCAAGAGCAACAAGATCTCTTAACTACAGAGCCATTTCTCTAGCTAGAATTTTTGACTAGTTTTATTGTGAGCTGTAATTTGATATTATCTGCAACCTGTATTCTACAACCTCTTCAATTAAAAAAAAAATAAGACTAATGGGATGTCAAAGGAATGGCCTCTAAAGGCAGTTTGGCCTCCCTACCCAATACTAGTGCACACTGTTTACTAGGGACACTCTCTCTCAGTACCTGGAGATGCAGTAAGATTTTGGCCTCCAGTTTTACAAATAGGTCTTTACTTAGTTACATATAATAATAAAATTTTCTCCATAACATTAAGCATTGAAAAGTAGTAGTTACCAATCACAGTACAGAGCTGTTTGGAGCATCATAATCTCTTCTTGTAAGGTATGCCCAACATAAAGATGCCTGGTGGTTAAATAGAGGACTGAGAAGTGATTTTTCCTTAAAGACAATCAGATGGGTCAGGGTTCTACTTCTATACTTTTCCTGTACTCTGTTCTGCTTCCTTGCAAGAGAAACTGGCCTCTTAGCCATAGTCTTTGCCAAGTATTATTCATTCTGGTGGTTTGAAACAATTTTTTATTTTGCCATTGGATGTGGTGGTGTAATCCTAGAACTACTGAGAAGGATGCAGAGGGAACATAAGTCCATGGCCAGCCTGGGCTACATTGAGACTTTGTTACAAAACAACCAAAAATTTTTCCAGAATATTTCTAAACTGTGTGGAATTAAATGCTAATCATGGTTTTATTTTCATAATAGTTTTATCTCTAGATGACTTTGTTATCATTTTTGAGGGATGGTTTTCACATTGATAATCTCCTGAATTCAAGTTTCCCTTCTACTTAATGTCCCTGAGGTTGGGATTGCAGACACACCCCTGTTTTAAGAATGGCTTATTTAAAGGTTACAAGGTGACTTTTAGTATAGTTACAGTTTGTCACAATCACTATAATTTAATTCAGAAAAATGCCATCATTATTTATGGATATACTTTTAGTAAATGTAAGTGAAATATGAATCATGCCTCTGTGTCTGTGGTATATCATCTGTGGTCATTGCTTGCCAAAGGGTTGGGGTGACCACAGTTTTTCTGTTGACAGTCTGGAACAGAGAGTTTTGACCAGTAAAATCTGCAACATTATTTATGATCATGGGCTACTCATTTATAGATTCCATAAGCATTTTAAACAACAAAATAAACCTATTTAAATAAATTATTTGTTAGAGTTCAAAAGTATCATTTTATTGACATTATAGTTGTGGAAATCTAAAATCTAAAACAAAAATAAACATTAACATTAGAGTTTAAGCATGTTAACCACTGGTTAATGTATATAATTCTAATACCCTTGTGCTAAGTAATGTGTAATTAAAACAGAGCAGGTAACTAGAGGGCACTGTGTATGCTTCATGGATGTACAGACTCATCTGTTCTAATTTGTTCTTCTAGAGTTGTGTATATTATGTGTGGAGGTGCATTCCTGTGGAGAATCAGGAATAAAATGTTTTCCTGAACCACATAACAAGTTTGAAGTCAGCCTGGGCTATATATATGAACTGTCTCAAAAAACTCCAGCCAAATCCAAGACACAGAATTTTTTCAATTATAGTTTATATTTTTCTAACAATTTGTGAATTTTGCTAGGCCTGCCTACTTCCCTGAGTACTGACTGCATTAAGCAGGCAGAAGCATAGCAGTACTTATTGCAGACCAGGCCTTCTGCAGCACTACACCGACATCCAGTTCCTAATTCCTCTGTCACTAGCAAGTCCTCTCCAGACTTTGCCCTTTCTCTTACCCAGTGACCCCCTCTCACATGTCTGTTTCTAGTTCCAGTTGGATGGAGACCCATTCCGTCAGCAGCTCTGTTCATCAGACTGTTCTTTTCTACAAAACTGCATTGTAATTTTCAGAGAGGTTCCATATTATATCCAATTACAGGTCAGAAACCACTGCCAGTCATGTAACTGGGATGAGAAGTCCACAGGATGACAGTGTGTATTATTAGTACCAGCCAGAATGAGCGGCTTCAGCTTTGTCATACATGGACTTGCTGTCAAGGATGACGGAGGCCCAAGACGATGAAGGGCAGTATGAACAGAGGCATCCCTGTGCTGTGCTGATGTTGTTTTCCAAGGAGAAAATGTACTCGCCTGGATCTTTTAGAAGTGTGGCAGCTTGAGTGTTAATGAAACAGCAGAAAGAAAGAGGGTGAGAGGCCTAGGAAGTATTTTGGTTGAGTTTTGTAACTAATACAAGAACATGCCCAAACATGTTTAATGTTGTCTATAAATACTGTCTACTTACCATTCTCAATCAGTCTTTTCCCTCTATTATTTAAAAGTAATTTTCAAACATAGCAAAGTTGAAAGAACTCTATAGACATGAGACTCATATTCTCCTGTGGTCTTTTTCTTTTACTGTGCTATTACTTGTATTTAATTACATATTAGCTCTTGAATAGCCTTTGCCTATCACTCATTAAAACTCCTCTTGATGATGATACCAGATGGCCTTGAACTCTTGACCCTCCCACTCCTGCTTCCTGAGTAGCCAGCAAACTCAGCTTCTGCCATTTTTAATGTAGTACCAGATATATTTTAAAGCCACGTCTATCACAGTTGTAGTTTGCAATGTCAGTTGCAGCTCTGAGAAGTTATGACTGTGGTGGCTTCCTCTCCTTTTCTTGATAGTGCTCTCCCTTTCAGCTTTGCAGCTTTGAACACTGGACTCTGTATTTGGGGTCCTCTCCCACTTGAATAATTACAAATGAGTCTACTAATGAATTCAATTCTATTCTATTCTCAGTCACCAATAGAACAAAATTGGAATAGTGATATAAAAACTCTAAAAGCAACACAGAAAGCTTGCTTTTATTTCAAATATAAACTATCAATGAAGGGTATGTGTGTTTCTGTGTATAGAAGTGCATGTGTGCATGTATGTATATTGTGTGTGTGAGTGAGTGTAGGCCAGAGGACAATTTTGGCTGTTGTTCTTTAGATGCCATCCATCTTTTGGTCAGGAACAAGGTCTCCCAAGCAGGCAAGGTTGCTGGCCAGTGAGCCCTCGGGTTCTGCTCATCTCCATCTTCCCAGTGCTAGGGTTATAAGCAGGTGCTGTTGCATCCAACTTTAGATGTAGGTTCTAGGGACCCACTCTATTCACTGAACTATCTCCATAGGCCCAGTGAAATTACTTTTAAGTAAAAGAAGTTCAGTCACCAACTAGTCTCTAAGCCTCTAACTCTTCTAGTTGAGGTACAAAGATATGAAACCAGGGGAAAAGGGGAAGAGGGAAAGAAAGACACTCTAGCTACAGATAACCAGTACTAATCAAGCTATCCATTTCCCTCTTCTTCAGGTTCATATTCAGGTTTCCATAACCGACACAAACTTACATAGAATCTGTTGAACTAGATCTCTGGAAACCTCCTGGATGTCAAAGAGGAGAATTGTTTCCAAATAGCACGTTGCTGCTTCTTTCACATTTCTTTAGCAGAGGTGTTTCTATGTGCTGGACAGGCAACTAAGCCCCTGGGGAAGGGCAGCCTGGCATTGTTCTACTGCTCCTGCGTCACAATGTGCTGACACAGCTCTGAAGGAAGAAGGGCATTGGGCAGGAGCAGCTGAAAGACCAAACAGCCCCTGAGATGGCTGCTGCCAGCATTCCTGAGAAGCTCAGACAGGGGCAGCTGCAAGTTCTGAGGCTCTATGAAGTAATAGAGCCTTTTTTTTTTTTTTTTTTTTTAAGTGAAAAGCTATCCTGATGATGGTGTGGCTGAAAAAGATATAATAAAAATTGAAAATACATTAATCATTCAGTTGTTAATGTATCATTCAGCTGCCCTACACCCTGGTTTTTGGAGACTTCCAAAGCATTTTGAGCCATTTGAAGAAAAAAAAAAGTTGTGCATGGTGGTTCACACCTGTAATTTCAGTACTTATGAGCAGAGGCAGGAAGATTTCAATGAGTTTGAAACAAGCCTAGGATACACAGTAAGTTTGAGGTCAGCCTGTAAGTTCCTATCTAAAACAAAACAAAAGCAAACAACTGCTTCCCATCCCCACCAAACAAAACCAAGAAAAAAAAAAACCCAAAATTTCAAAGATTCCAACAAAGATAGCATTCCTACAGGCCAACAGTGTTTAGAAACAAGTGAGGGCCTGGTGTCTGGCCCGATTCTTTTACCTTATCTTCATCTGCTGTATTTGGAACACATGCTAAGTGGGCACTCAGTAAGTTGTTGGATAAATGAATAACATAAACATATGCCACCCCCCTCTGTCCTTGCTCTCTGTGTTTAGGAGATTTTCTGCATCCCATCATACTTTAATGTTTTGCTCATGTGCTGGAGATACACACTTGTACTTTCTTGTTGAAAGTGAGGATGAAGGACACAAAAGGATGCTGGCTGAAGAGAGGCGTCCTAAGTTCTAGATTCAAGTGCTTGGTTTGGACAGGGTCCAAAGAGTTTTTTGGCTCCTCAGAATAAACACAAAGTGTCTGATTCTATGATGAGACTCGTAACTGGCTTTGGAGACTAGGTGTAGATGTGTTGGCAATACATAAGAAAGGCATCGAGATACCTATACAGAAGCAGAGCTTAGGGTTATACTTAGCTAGAATGTGTACACAGGCTCTGGGAATAGGGGTTGCATCTAACTGGTCGTTTTCACGAAAAAAGAGACTGTGTATAGGCCAAAGCAGGTGCCTTGGGTGCTCTGTTGCAATTTTTTTTTATCGAGTGCCATTTTCATATGGATAGATTTACTTTTCAATAGGATCTTGCTATGGACTTGACATTAGCCTCAAATTTTCAGCAATGTTTGGCTCTGATGGACAATTTCTCATCTGTTCATAGCTCTAACATGCTATCCATCCCTCACACAGCATGTTGATTTCATGACCATTACTTACCCATGATCCTGTTCAGGAAACGTTTTTGGATAAATCTGATTTCCTCGTTGTTGATGGCATTAATTCTGAAGCAGCTGGGTGAAATCCTTTGGTATTACTTTCATATTTTTTGACAATATTGATATATTATATACTTAAAACATATCAAGAGAGAAATATAAATTAATGACATGATTTGAATATTTACCTTTAGATTTACCACTAATATACACAAAAGATAAGTATGACTTGGTATAAGCCTGGATTTGAAGTACCTGGTCAAAGATGTATGAGCTGTTGTTTCTGTCTTTGCCTTTATATGACAGGTTTCTGCATGAAGTCCTCTCAACAGTGTTGTAAGCTTGGAGTATTACAATTTCTACCTATGTTGACCCTGATGCCTTGGTAAAGCTGTAAAATGTCAGTTCTGTTGGTCAGTTCATTGTTGAGCTCCTGCTGCTGAAGGCACCAACCTATGCTGGGCTAACAAGATGAGTAGAATCTGCCCTAAGAGAACTTGTCATCAAAAGTGGCCCATGACCAGACTGATTCAGTGTGATACAACCATCTAAGGGTGTGTGAAGGACATTGGGAACATGATTGAGGGGCACTTTGTTCTATGTGAGGCTTCAGGGATATTCACTTGGAAGATGTAATGCTTAAGCTAATGCTTGCTTATTTCATTTTGCTTTTCTCCATTCTGTCTCTCTGTCTTTCATGGTGTGGGAGAGCAAACCCAGGGCCTTGTGTGTGGCAGACAAGTGCTCTACCACTGAGGCACACTTTTAAATCCCCCTGAGAAATATTGAAAGATTAATCAGTCTTGACAAAGGCAGGAGGCATCAAGTAACAGGATTTGAGGGAGCAACTGCTTGCTTGGGTAAGTGTTGTGGAGAGCTTCAAATGCTCTAACTTGGTTCTGGAATCATCAGCTATAGAGGTTTTCCAGATTTACAATCTGGTTTGGTCACTCCAATAGCAATGTAAAGAAAAGATTTGCGGAGAACAGTTCTGCAGGCTGAGACCAATGAAGGGGTAGAGGGAAAGAAAAGGAGGGGGTTAATTTGGGAACTTTGAGTAGAGACAGAATTTGGTGACTCATTGAATGCGTGGGAGCTGAGAAAGATGCAAGATGACAAAAGTTTTGGCTCTGCATACTGGGTTTCTGTTGGTGCCCTTGACTGTGTGCAAGACAGAATGCACTGTTTGCAGAACCTTTGTTTAGTATGATGATGCTTGCACTCAGTTGGTGTTTACTGACTTCTTTCTTAAACCGTCAGGATCTTCAGGTGCTCTTGGTGATACATGCTGTAGGCTGGACATGAACTGAGTACTAAACCCCGAAGCCTTCACACTGGTGGCAGTCAGCCCCATGTGGTGCTGGTCCATATTTCAGAATATACCCCCATCCCTCTTGCATTGAGGGTTACCTTCCTGAAGTTCCCATCCTTTGTCCTCTCCTCTCTGAAATCCCTCCCTCTGCACTTCTCACTCAGGGCTTATTTCCTTTCTCAGAAATCAGCTCAGATGTCACCTGTTCTAGGTGAACAAGGTGCTGTGTCTCCAAATCTTCCATGGTGACTGCCCTGTGGTGTGCTGGAGCTCTCTGAGAAGTGCATGGCTTAGTTCATCCCTCCATCCATGTCAGACTCCATGATAGGTTGCATTAGACTAGAGGGAACTTGGGAATGAGAGGACTTGTGTTCCTTCCTGTTGCCTTGTTTTTGTCAGTGTTACCTTGACAACAGCAAGGCCTGCACTATTTTTTAGGTTTTTTGTTGTTGTTCTAACTCCTTGCATTGTCCAAACCTGAAGCTTTGCTGGATTCTCTCCCTGGATATTGAGGCCTGTTCCAACGGGTCTGAGTCGCTAGGTTGGATCTCTCTAAATCTCCCTTGAAGTTCTCTCTCCCCAGCCCTAGTTTTTTGTACTTGTTTCCTCTCATTGTTACTTCTAGTATCTTCTCTTTTGTGCTTTCACTAACATCTTGTTTTTCCCTCTACTACTTGGGGTAATCCTGTGGGATTACCAAGTGTGATTTCTGCCTTTCATAAAATGTTTGCATCTTGACTGTACTTGAGAGCCTGACTTACTCATTCTTTTAATGAACCATGCATTGGCTATAATATACATACACACATACATACATACATTCCCATTCTCATACTTTGTCATTGGTTATAAGGAAGGCCTTATTAATCCTCATACCCTTGGTGCCTACCATGGAGCCTAGCATCTTGTATGAACTTAGTTAATGTTTCTTAAATGAACAGAATTATTGTAAAAGACTAAATACATGAGGCAGGTATTGTACAAGCACGTGTACTTCTAGTGCTCAGAAGCAGAAGCAGGAGAATTATTGCAAACCTGTGATTAGTCTGGTCTAATATTAAGTTCCCACCCAGCCAAGGTTACATAAATTTTTTTTTGTTTTTTGTTTTAAATAGACAAAACAAAGACAAAGGAAAACAAAGAAAAGAGGCCAGAATTGAGCAAGGTTTTCATCTTTAAGTTTTATGCTAATTTATGTGTGGACTCTATAGAATGTAATTCTCTCAAGAGAGTCAAGCACAGTGCTTACTGATAAGCATGTCAGAATACAATATATTATTTAGTTCTAGAATAAGCACAAGTGGAAAAACAGGCACAGTCTGCTTTGATTCTGTAAGGTCATGCACTACTTTCTATAACTTAGGGAAAGATGCTTACCTTGGTAGAGTTTCTTGAAGATCACAATTGGTAATGGTTAGAGCTGCAAAGCTTTGTTTGTTAGCCAAGAATTTTAAAAATGTAAGTCATTCAAAGAATCTACTCACAGTATCACTGAACAACATTCACTTGGAAATGACTGTTTATGTTCTCTGTTTCATTGTGTGAGATGGTTGACAATGAGAGCATAGAGCTCCAGTTAACTTCTGTACAGCAAAACAATCTGAAAGTACCAGTTAGCCTTTTATTTAAATTTACTAAGACAAACAAACTTGAATATAGTATGTATGCTTAATTCTTAGCTTTGGTCATTTAATATGAGTAGATTAAATGGCACTGATCAATAGATTAAACAGAGTAAAGTAGAACCATTTCACCGTCCATAACTTTCAAAGTTCCCTGTAGCCACTTCAAATGTCTTATCTTCCCCATTTTCTAATTCTGAAAGAAAAATGTCTTTTCTTTTCCAGGTTTATTGGGCTACTGGGGTCATTAGACTCAGACCTTCTTTCACTGTCTTCCTTATATAGAAATCTGTTAACTTTTAATGTGCCCACAGCTGCTGTTTCTCCCTACTCAAACCCTGCTTTCACACCGCCATCAGTTTGAAGTAGCATGTTTTCTCACACCAAAGCATTTATATTCAATTTGTAATTTTTAATGAGTTTCATTGTCACTATTTTAATTCTACTCTTAAAGTTCATAAATGACAGCCTAATTAACATTCTTTTTTATTTCATTCATATTCTTGGGACTTCATTCTTATTTCTTTTGCGCCTGGCAGTTGGTTCCCTTTCCTTGATAGATGCTCCTGTCCCTGTCTTCTACAAGTATTTTTCATTCTAGTCTTCCTCCAACACCCTGAGGCCCTGTCCACTTTGCTTATTGTTAATTCACCTTCTTGGGTGATATATATGAATGCACTCCTGAGCTGTCCATTTACAGCCAGGATATTTTTGAACTAACCAGAAGTTCTAAATAGTTTTCTACAAAATGAAACTTTTCTGATTTTTCTCATTAGTTGTCTTCCCATTGTCCTCTCCAGCAGTGAGCTCACCTGTGCCTCTTCCTTGTCAGCCACTCTAGCCAGCACAACCTCATTTTTCTCCCAATTGGTATCTTCTATGTCCTTCTAGTTTAACTGGATCTTCTTGAAGCTTCCAGAACATTGGTCCTAAATGTGCAGCTCTGCTCATACATCCTTGATTAAGAGTCTCTTAACAGTTTTTGTCTCTAGAATAAATCCAGATGCCTTCACTTGGTATTCAAGAACTTTACAGTCTGAGTCTTAAAGATGTTACCCCTAACCCCACTCAGGTGAGGTCTCATATCAACCTGTTTCCATAGTTCAGTGGACTCTGGGGCCATGGCTGCACGTTTGAACCTTGTTGTTTTTCTGTGCTAGCTATGTGACTAGGAACACATTTCTGCCCTGGTTTATTTATCTGTAGTAGGAACTGCAGGGGTGTTGTGAGAGTAAACAGGAAGTGCTTTGAACAATGCCTGGCATACAGTAGTAAGTGCTTATAGACTGTTTCACTGTACACATTTACTAAGGCTATCCATGTGGACCTCCATATGCCATAAATTCTATGGACTGCAGGCTATGAGTGAGCTCTGGAGCTATTTAACCCCTTAGGTCTGTATGATGGCATTTGTCCACAGTTAGCAGATTCTCACATGCATTATGAAAGACACAAATATAGTTCCTTGAACAGCTTTTGTTTATTCTCTGATGGAGTACAACTACAGCTGTTTCATTTGTTTCTGGGAGTATTAGTAGTATGGTATATTGTGTATCCACACACATACATAGTAGGTGCTTATTTCTTAAATGAACATAAAGAATTATGTGTTTTCATCAACTCTATTAACTCATCTTTTCTTCACCTGTAAACAGAGAAGAAAAACAATAGAACATTTAACTTTAACCCTTATAATAGCAAATGCCATTAAAAGTACAGGATTTTCCCTGCCTTTGATATTGTGATCTGTTACTTTGTTTTTTAGTCTGATTTGCTCTACAGAACATAGTGTCTTTCTATTAACATGGTTTGAAAAATATCTCCAAGTTCTTATTAAAAGAGATATCTTAAAGTGTACTTTCAAAGGGCAGCACAAAACCTCCATATTTCTATTTTTTCAAACAGTATTTAATAAATTTCTAATGCCAGCTGTGGTGGCACATGCCTTCAATTTCATCATGTGGGTGGTGGAGGCAGGTGAATCTTGTTTCAGGACAACTATGGAGAATCTGCCTGAAGAAACCAAACCAAACCAAACCAAACCAGGCACTCATCTGACATTTTCTGATCTATAACTTACTTTTCCCTTTACTTCAAAGAACTATTCATATCCAAAGTTGATAACTAAGAGAAGAATATTTTTCCTAAACAATAAATCATCTTTCCTTTAACTATGCTTACTGTTTACCCAGCCATCACCACTAAAACCAGAGGATGGGCAGTTCTCTTACTAACAGCCTCCAATACTTTTTTTTTCTAAAGACCTAAGATACAATGTTGTATCAGACCACAATTTCAATATCTCATACTGTGAACCCTTGTTAGGGTGTTTTAAGTATTCTCTTACCCAGGCAGACTCCTGTCAGGATGGAGCAACAATCTTCTCTTTCTAAATAACAAGGCCGCACAATACATTTTTAAATAATGATCAAGGATTTTTTTTTATTCATTAAGTTTCATTATCATTACAGAAAATGTTATGGTACAGAGTTGTTTAACATTATTTTGTTTTTGCTCTTGATTTCCACATGAATGCTGGTAACACTAATATCTGTACAAGATCAGTCTTTGATTTTATTTTTGTTCTGTACAATTTTAAATGTGTTGGTTAAAAAGGCTGTCAGCACTTAAGGAAGCATTTCCCCCAGTTTGTTTGTTCAAATAAAAGGTATCCAGTTACTGCCTGCGAGTACTGTGCCTGAGGCTGCTAGGGTGAGACCTTCCCTGGGTGCTCAGCAGGGAAGGTTCTAGCGGCAGGACAGGGCCTCCGCGCAGTCTCCTCTTTTGACATGGTGCACATAAACACGAGATACAGGATAAAGAACAAGCAAAAGCTCTCTGTAAAGCAGTTATGAAGCATACTAAGAAGGAAATCCAAGTGTTGCCTACACTAGTATAAAGAAGCAGACAGCCTTGATTAAGAGCATAAGTCGTTGTATTTAAAGATGAGAAAAACACAAGTTCTGCAGGCACCTACCGCTGTCTACTAAAAGCTATCGCTATCAGACCTAGCATTGAACACACAAAGCAATTTGCAAGAAAGGAAAATTTTGCTTTGATATAATCAGAATAGAGTTGTCTGTTGAGATTTATTCTTAGGTGTTTTTTTTTTCTTTAAAAGGTATTTAAATTTCATTTGAAATATAGTTCAAGATGTTGACTATACAGATCAACTTTTATCCAGATCAGAAAAACTAGCTGTGCCGTTGCATATTACAGGATACAGTCAATGATATGTGGACATGCATCAAAACTTTCTCCTGTTGGTCACCATCATAGCCGTCCAATGACCATGACATCTACCACCTCGCCTTTGTGAAGTTCCACGTACTGCTCTGTCTTTGGAGGTAGCATCAATAATCCATTGGCACTGCGCATGCTCATCAGACGGCTGCTCATCTGATTACCTGGAATGAAATACTCTCATTACTGCAGCACAGGCATCAGGAAGTGTACATGTGGCCAGGCCAGCAAATGGAAGTGCAGGGCTCCAAGAGAGAGGGAGAAAGATGATCAATCCAAGAGAGAGGGAGAAAGATGATCAATCCAAGAGAGAGGGAGAAAGATGATCAATCTTTTTAGGACCTTTTCCAGGTGAAATTTATGTTCTAGATCCTTCACTTCATCAAAACTTTAAAAACAAATGCTATATATTTAAAAAGAATAAAATAGGGTTTTATAGCATCATACAAAATGCCACAGAAATTCTCACTTCAGGGTGAATTTACATTTATAAAAATAAAGCCTTTTATAAACTTAAGGATAGCAATAATAGCAGCTACCATTTAGGTGCTGGACAAACTACAAGACACTTTATAAACTCTCTTATTTAACTCTTACAGGATGCACAAGGTCTGAGGCACACTGGCCAGCTTGTACGCAGAACTCTTTGAGGCAAAGCTCATGAATTGGATCACTGTTGATGTTTGCAGTTTATACAGAAGCTTCTCTTAAAAGGTAACAGTTTTTAATGGAGTTGAATCAAAATTGAGAAAACTAGAAAAATTGGGGACAAAGGTTTAATATGGAGAGCTCTTTTTTCAGAGCTAGAACTTCAAAATATCAATACAGGCTTCTCTGTCCTTAAGATTTACCAGAACCTAGAATATAGTAGAGTCCAAAAGGATTATATTATAAATTCTGCTTTCTCCTCACATTTCTACGTCCTTCTTTTCTACCCACCCATCATGTTCAAAGGGCTGCTTGAATTAATAGATCAAAATATACTTTATTTTTATATTTCAAATGTTTAGCTAGAAAATATGGTTTAGTGAAATAAGTAAACATTGTTTAAGAATAATTTATTTCACCAAACCTTTCAAAAAGAGAAGTAAACAATTATTCATTTTGTTATCACCAGGGAAAAGTCATGACTGACATAGCTGGAACTGTGGTGTGTGAATGACTGACCTGTACGGATCCCAGTGGGTGTGAATGACTGACCTGTACTCTGGGCCCAGGGCAGTGGTTCTTGGTGATGCCAAGTCAGTATACACCGGTGGTATTCTGGGCGAGGGTCCAGTTTTACATCACATGATAACTACAGTATGAAGAGGGAAAGAGATTTGAATTGGTCCCCTGATCAATTCTCAGAACTATAGAAAATAGAGTGAGCATAGATAATATCCTTGTCATTCTACTGTCTCTGTCATTTTCATCTTATTTGTAATACAGGAAGTCCAGGGGCTGGTTGCTATGGTAAAAAAGAATGTTAAGAAGCCAGTGTTTATACTGGAGGAAAGGACAGATGAAACAGTCCCTTGTTACGTGTTGTAAGGACCCTGACCTATGAGACAGGAAACTGAAGCACTATCTTCACACTGAAAGGAGGCAGCTCTCACAAGCACATTCAACCTTCATCCACCAGGCAATATTCATTGCAGATTTAATGTGAACTGGGCATTAATTCACCTTTCTATCTACAGAACGATTTAATGTGAACTGGGCATTGCTCACCTTTCTATCTACAGAACGATTTTCAATAGGCTTTTTTGTATCGCTTATATTTTCTTTGCTGGATGCATAGTTTCCCAGTGCTCCTAAGTTATTTTGCACTTCTCTCTTAATTTATTTGTGTGTGTGTGTGTGTTCCCCAGTACTAAATTTCAGTAGCCACGTACATGACTGTTATGTAGCCAGTTTTAAGGAGGTGGATGTTAAAATGAGAAATAAGCGTGAAGGATTCTAAAGAGGTTTGCAGTGTTAGATAAGTCATGGGGCTCTTAGAACCATGTGGATTTTTTTCCCTGCTTCCTCAGTTTAGCAAGTGTGAATATAATGAATTATCCATTACTGGGTTTGATGTATAAATCTGACTGTTCAAACTTTGACTTTTTGATTGGATCATAATTTTTCATTCATGGCTGGCCTTCCTATCCTCCTTTCTTCTTTCCTCCCTCTCCCTCCCTCTCTGTTTCTTGCTTTGTTAAACATTGCAGATTTTATCTCCTTGTGATTACTCAAAGAAAGGTCTTTCTGGGGGAGGGGTGATTGACACAGGACACTATGCCCAGGTAGTTGAATTTAAGTGATATTTTAGGGAAACAAGATGGTCTTATCTTTTTTCATCTACAAATCTCCAGTAATAAAAGTATCAATGTTATTACTGTTGATGGCCTAGAGTTTCAGAAACATTTTTAATTTCTGTGTATGTGTCCATCTGCACATGCAAGTGCCACAGCATTCATGTGTGTGTGAGGTGGGCGGTCAAAGGACAACCTCCAGGAAGTCATATGGTCCCAGGGATTGAACTCAGGTTGTCAGGCTGGCTTGCAGCAAATGCCTTTACCTGCCAAGCTATCCTGCCAGCTGTCTTATATATTTTTATACTATGTATCTTGAGTAACATTTTATTATTTCCTCTTCTGTGTTTTATATTCCTTTGTTCAACTAATTATAGAATTGTGTCACTTTAAAAGCTACTTTTAAAGTATTGAGAATTAATACCTTGGTACTGTAGTATATGATGTCACAACTACTACAGACCATGTCTGATTATCTGGGTAGCAAGTTAGACTAGTAGTGCTGGTAGAAAAAGACTCCCTAACTTCCACGTGACTTACTGCAGTACTTGGCTCCTGTTTGAGCAGTGCTGTTTAAACAGTATGTCTACTTTTTCCTCCTGAAGTGCCAGATTCTTTTGGTCCTTTGACTGCCCTTTCTGAATTTTTTGAACAGCAATTGCATAAAAGCAGGCAGGCCAACTTCTGTCCTCTATGAACTTCCCAGGGGAAATCATCTCTCAGCTCTTATTCCATACAGGTCTATCTAATGAGTGGAGCCAGCTAATTTATGTTTGCTGGTTTGTTCCCACTAGAAGAACCCACTAGAAGTTTGAAGCTGTGTTCTCTGGATTCTTTTAAGTATGTTTAAACTTTAAAACATTTTATTTATGTTTATGTGAGTTTTGCCTGTGTATGTCTGTATGCCATGTATATACCCTGCCTGAGGAGAAGATCAGAAGAGGGTATCACACTCCCTGGGACAGAGTTACAGACAGTTGTGAGCTATTGTGTGGGTGCTGGTAATTAAATCTATGTCCTCTGGAAGAACAGCCAGTACTTTTTTGACTTCTGAGATATTTCTCTTTATGTTGGAGGAAAATAAAAGTGAATTTCCCTTTCTAGTTTCTAGCACAAAGGAGAGAATATTAATACATTTATAAAAACAAATCTAAAATCCTAGGCATTTATTTTTGCCAGTTGGCAATGTTATCAGGCTTCAGTTTTGGTTCACGGTGATTAGAAAACATTACCCTGGCTTTGATGATGGTTGGCCGAGGATCCAAGATACCCTGCATCTTTCTCAGTGCAGGTACAACAAAGAGGTTACAGGTGACCACAGCTGATACAGGATTCCCTGAAAATCAACCAAGTAGTTATTTATATTATACCACATAAAAATTTGTCAGATAATTATATCTGCTTATACATTCAGGCATGATAGAAGTGATTGACTGTAAGTCTACTTCTGAGTCACTCTGAATGCAACAGAATGATAGAGTAGACTAGCTGGATGGTACGCACCTTTAATCCCAGGACTCAGGAGGCAGAGGCAGGGAATCTCTTGAGTTCAAGGCCAGCCTGGTCTACAGAGTAAATTCCAGGTCAGCCAGGGCTACACAGTTGACACCTTGTCTCAAAAACCAAATCAAACCGAACTGAACCAAACCAAACCAAACCAAACCACAACAAAAAAAGACAGAATAGAGGTCCAGTTAACCACATCACATGCTACAGAGGATATGAACTGAACCTTTTGGTCATCCATAGAAATATAAAAAGATCTGATACTTAGCTTTTAATACAATTTCTGCTTTCCTGAGTGCCTTGCACTGGAAGCCATTGCCAACTCAGACTCTCTCTCTCTCTCTCTCTCTCTCTCTCTCTCTCTGTGTGTGTGTGTGTGTGTTATGGGTGAAGTGGTAGACACTGAACCCTTGACTGCCTGCATGTGAAGCACATACTCTTATACTGGGTATCAATCCTCTTTTTTCCCCCCTTCTGGTTTTTCTTTGTCCTGGAGTTCACTCTGTAGACCCACTATGCTAGCTTGGAACTCAGAGAGATCCATCTTCCTAAGTCTCCTAAGTGCTGGGATTAAAGACTTGTGCCACCATTACCTAGCCAACTCTGTCTTAAATTAAAATTTTAATGTATCTTGTTATTTTTAAAACAATTCTACTATAGAAATATAGTCTAAATAAAAGAAAATGTAGACAAGAAACTCTATATAACCATCCAGACACATCTTTATATTTTAAAAATTGGCATCAAATAACTCAACTTGTAAAGACTTGAAGATGAAAAAGACTATGGTAGGAGCTGTGACTTCCTCAATTCCTCCAAGGAAGCTCTAGCACTCAGTGTATCTGAGGCACAGGGCTTTGATGACTCAAACTCAGTGAGCACATACGATTGGGCCCTAATGAGGTGGAACTGGTGTCCTTATAAGCAGAAGAGTCACCAGCAGTATGCTTGTCAGAGGCAAGGCCATGGGACTCAGAAGGCAGGAAGAGGCACCAGAGGGCAGCACTGCTGCCACCTTAGAACTCTGAGGAAATAATTCTGGGGTGCACCTATGGCAGCGGAATCAGACTGTGACAAATACCAAGTTCTTTAAAGTTACCTGAAGAATATCAGAAATTTATCATTCCTTTCCAGGAGAAATAACCTAAGTGTGCCTTGTATTTCAAAGGGAAGGAGGGTAGCTATGAAAAACAATAAAAGAGCTACAAAAAAAGAGATATTTGTTGTTTGTGTGGTATCCTTAGGTAAAGATCAAGCTGTACTCCAGCTGGGCAACTGTGATAACCCCCAAACTTTGTTTTATTTTAGTATCAGGCTGTCCTTGCATTTAAGGCAAACTCAGCCTCCCAAGTGCTGGTATTATAGTTGTGCACCACCAACCCTATTAGTGTTAACAAACACATTCACAGAACTTCATTGTTTTCTTTAGCAAGTTCTAAAATGCCAATTCTGTTGAATTCTGTTATACAGTGGCATGTGATGATGTGTAGTGGTATGGTAACGGGGAACGGGCTGTCTTAGTTTAGGTTCCCTTTCCTGAAGTGCCGCTAATTTGGTCCTCAGGTAGAGATTTTAATCATCTATTGGCATATTTACACTCTACAAAAGAGTGGGATGGATTATGAGGTTTTCATACAGCATATATGNATAAAAAGATCTGATACTTAGCTTTTAATACAATTTCTGCTTTCCTGAGTGCCTTGCACTGGAAGCCATTGCCAACTCTCTCTCTCTCTCTCTCTCTCTCTCTCTCTCTCTCTCTCTCTCTCTCTCTTTGTGTGTGTGTGTGTGTGTGTGTGTGTGTGTGTGTGTGTGTGTGTTATGGGTGAAGTGGTAGACACTGAACCCTTGACTGCCTGCATGTGAAGCACATACTCTTATACTGGGTATCAATCCTCTTTTTTTCCCCCCTTCTGGTTTTTCTTTGTCCTGGAGTTCACTCTGTAGACCCACTATGCTAGCTTGGAACTCAGAGAGATCCATCTTCCTAAGTCTCCTGAGTGCTGGGATTAAAGACTTGTGCCACCATTACCTAGCCAACTCTGTCTTAAATTAAAATTTTTAATGTATCTTGTTATTTTTAAAACAATTCTACTATAGAAATATAGTCTAAATAAAAGAAAATGTAGACAAGAAACTCTATATAACCATCCAGACACATCTTTACATTTTAAAAATTGGCATCAAATAACTCAACTTGTAAAGACTTGAAGATGAGAAAGACTATGGTAGGAGCTGTGACTTCCTCAATTCCTCCAAGGAAGCTGTAGCACTCAGTGTATCTGAGGCACAGGGCTTTGATGACTCAAACTCAGTGAGCACATAGGATTGGGCCCTAATGAGGTGGAACTGGTGTCCTTATAAGCAGAAGAGTCACCAGCAGTATGCTTGTCAGAAGCAAGGCCATGGGACTCAGAAGGCAGGAAGAGGCACCAGAGGGCAGCACTGCTGCCACCTTAGAACTCTGAGGAAATAATTCTGGGGTGCACCTATGGCAGCTGAATCAGACTGTGACAAATACCAAGTTCTTTAAAGTTACCTGAAAAATATCAGAAATTTATCATTCCTTTCCAGGAGAAATAAACCTAAGTGTGCCTTGTATTTCAAAGGGAAGGAGGGTAGCTATGAAAAACAATAAAAGAGCTACAAAAAAGGAGATATTTGTTGTTTGTGTGGTGTCCTTAGGTAAAGATCAAGCTGTACTCCAGCTGGGCAACTGTGATAACCCCCAAACTTTGTTTTATTTTAGTATCAGGCTGTCCTTGCATTTAAGGCAAACTCAGCCTCTCAAGTGCTGGTATTATAGTTGTGCACCACCAACCCTATTAGTGTTAACAAACACATTCACAGAACTTCATTGTTTTCTTTAGCAAGTTCTAAAATGCCAGAAGACAACTTAAGACAATATGTCACCGTACACTACTACACATCACCATACCATTGCCCCTTGCCCGACAGAATCAAATCCAAGGGAAAGGACTTCACGGCGATTAAACCAGGAGTCCATCTCTAAAATTAGTAGATAACCGTATAAATGTGAGATGTTTTCTCACCCTACCTAATACTCCAAAAGTATGTCGTATATACTTTGATTATACTCTCTTGATCACTGTTCTCTTCTCTCTCTCCCATTCCTGCTGTTTCCTTCTCAAAAAATCGCATTCCTTCTCCTTTAATGTCTAGATTTGATTCTAGATTATGTATACAGAGAAAATGTATAACATTTGTCTCTCAGAAACTGGCTTATTTTAGTTATCATAGTGATATCTAACTTTATTGAGCTTTCTAAAAATGAAATTTCATTCTTTGTGTTCAAATATCATTCCATTGTACAATATATGTCACTTTTTTTTTTCTGCCAGCTCATTTGCTGATGGACTTCAAGACTGAGTCCATAACTTGGCTCCCATGAATAGTGTTTTTATAGTGAGGATGGTTGTGAAGGAGCTGTGTTTCATTCTGACTTAGATGTGGGTTGTATGCTATTTTTATTTTTCCATCTCTCTCTCTCAGAACCTCCACATTGACTGTTTTACTGTAGCTGGGCTAACTTATAGCCTTGATTATATTTGTTTTGTATTTTCTTGGTGACAGCCATTCTGACTGGGATGAATGGATTATCAATGCAGTCTGCCTTCCTTCCTTCCTTCCTTCCTTCCTTCCTTCCTTCCTTCCTTCCTTCCTTCCTTCCTTGGACAGGGTTTCTCTGTGATTCCCTGGCTACAAAGTGATTCTTCAAAATCACTCTGTAGACCAGGATGGCCTCAAACTCACAAAGATCTGCCTGCCACTGCCTCCCAAGTACTGGCATTAAAGGCATGAGCCACCACTGCTAGGCTCAATGCAATTTTTATTTGAATTTCTCTGATGGCTAGGTATATTGAACATTTTTTTCCCCTATTTAACTTCTTTTGAGAATTGTCTGTGCAATTCATTTGCCCAATTGTTGACTGAATTATTTTGGCATTTTGAGTTATTTACATATCAGTCCCCTGTCAGATGCTACTCTGTTGTTTCTTTTGCTGTCTTTTTGCCTTTTAATTCCATGCAACCCCATATGTCAATTCATGCTATTATTTCCTGTGTTGTAGGCACCCTAGTCATAAAGTCATTTCCCATGCCTGTATCTTGAATTGTTTCCCATAGCAGGTGTTTTGTTTTGTTTTGTTTTGTTTTGTTTTGTTTTTTGTTTTTTTTCGAGACAGGGTTTCTCTGTATAGCCCTGGCTGTCCTGGAACTCACTTTGTAGACCAGGCTGGCCTCGAACTCAGAAATCCGCCCGTCTCTGCCTCCTGAGTGCTGGGATTAAAGGCGTACGCCACCACCGCACAGCTCCACTGGTTTCTTAACCAAAGCCTGTGGCTGGTCTCAACAGCCAGCATGCTCTAGTGATCTCATCTGTCATATGAGGCTGGAATTACAGGTGAGCTGCACATCTACTAGGCGGTTATTGTGTTTTGGGAATCTGAACTCTGGTTTTGATTATGTGCTAAGTGCTTAAACTGCCAAGCCATCTTCCTAGCCCCGTTTATCTGTCTTTGATGCCAGGATGATGGCATTACTATGGCTCTATATTGTAATTTGAAATCAGGTATAATGTGATATCTCCAACGTTGCTCTTTTAGCTCAGGGTTGCTTTGGGTATTTGGAGTTTCTATTTCCATTTAAACTTTAGGACCCCCCCCCCCCATATTCTGTGAAGAATGTCATCGGAATTCAATGAAAATTGCATTTACTGTGTAGGTCACTTTCAGTAACATGGGAATTTTCTCTGTCAATCAATGAACATGGGCTGTCTTTCCACCTTCTAGTGTTTTCAATTTTCTTCTTCAGTGCTCCAAAGTTTTCATTGTGGAGGCCTTTCATTGTCCTAGCTAGGCTTAATTCCTAGGTAGGTGTGTGTGTGTGTGTGATTGTTGGAAGCAATTGTGAATGTGTTGTTTCTTCTGATTTCTTTCTCAGCATATTTATTATAGTATACAGTAAATATAGATATTTGTATCTACTTTGCTGAATTTACCAGGGCCAAGAGTTTTCTATGGAGCCCTCAGGGTGTGTAAGCACAGGAACATTATCACCTACAAACCAGGTTAGTTTGATTCTCTTCTTTCCAATTTGTATCACTTTTCTTTCTTTCTCCTGCCTCTGCTCTGCTAAAACTTCCAAGCAGTATGATGAGTAAGAGTGGATACCTTATCTCATTCTGGAGTTAAGAGCATACTTTAGCTTTAATCCATTTAGTAAAATGTTGACTATAGATTTGTCATATATTGACATATTTTTCTTCTTCCTAATCTCATATCTTTTCTCATAATGGCTTTGTTAAAGGCCTTTTCTATAAATATTTAGAATCAAGAGAATGCAAGTTTTCACACTGTTTTTTAGTGATCCTCTGGATTTCACCAGCATCTATATGTCTGGTTTTATCCACCTCTTCTGGCCTGAGAAGGCACCTGAAAACATATGTAACATACACACACAGCCTCAGTGATGGAAGATGTGCCTAACTCTTGAGAAACTTGAGGCCCCAGGGAGTGGGGAGGTCTAGTAGGGTGGGGTGGGGACATCCTCTTGTAGATGGGGGTGGGGTGAGGAATGGGCAAAGGAACTGTGGAAGGGTGGACCGGGAATGAAATGATTGTAAAGTAGCTATAATTCTTTAGTTTTATAATTAAAAATTACATTTATTTATTTAATCAGTGTGTGTGAGCACATGTGCACCCATGTTCTGATATGCACATGAAGGTCAGAGGGCAGGTTGGAGGAGTTGGTTCTCTCCATTTACCATGTAGGATTAGGGGATTGAAATCAGGTTGTCATGGTTAGCAGCAGGTACCTTTATCTGCTGAGCCATCTCACCAGCTATAATATTTTAAAAATGAATTGTTCACTAGAATAAATATAATTGGACAGATTAATAATTAGTAAAATGTGATTGTTTCTGATTGGAAGTTGTGATAATAAATAAATTTCTTTATCCTTATCTATATTTTCTAAGTTTTTATAAAGAAGTTTTAAATTTTAATTTAATTTATGAGAGAGAAAGTATGTATGAGTGTGTATATGTGTTTGCGTGCATGCATTCACTCATGTACCAGTGTGCCATAATACACACATGAAGGTCACAGGACAACTTGTTGGACTTGGTGTTCTCTCTCTCTCTCTCTCTCTCTCTCTCTCTCTCTCTCTCTCGTCCAGGGGATTGAGTTGGTTGTCAGGCTTTGTTGCAGATGCCTTCATGCACTAAGCCATTTTGCCAGCCCCAATTTCCAATTTTTTTACTTATTGCACACATAATTTTACAAAAAGCATAAATGTACTTTAGAAACTGAAAATTCTTTTAAGTGGAGCACCTTTTCTATGTGTAGGACTGACGGTCAGGCTCAGTGGAAGGTGTTTCAAATAAAATCAGTGATTTGAAGAAGGCTTTTAATATTGTAGTCTCTATGAACATTTATATTTCATCAGAAATGGGTTCCAGCAATAATAATCTTTGTTCTATTATCATTGATGGTCTAATCTGTATGTTAAATCACACCTATGAAACAAGCAGTCTCTTTTGCTAGGTAAAATGAAGCTAGAAGAGTTGTTTATTTTTTATTCAATGGATTTCAGAGTCTCAGAGGGAATATCAAAGATCCTAGGTTTAGTCATATGCCACAGATACAATGTGAGGTTGCTTTACTTTCATGCCGTCTTATTATTTTCTGTATGACACAAGTCTATTTTTATGCTTATGGATAGTGTTTAAAATGTTAAGACTTAAAGTTCTTCTGCCTGCTTCTTTTTAAAATAGCTTTATTTTGAGATTTACTGAATATAAAAAAAATCTCTGAAACCCATAAGATTTGAGAGTCAGAAAGGATAAGTACTTACTTTTCTGAAGGAATTGGTGTTAACAAAATGGGGACTTGAGAATTATTACTGGATTTTATTTTTTCAGACTAAGTCTTACTTTTTATAGGTAAGGCTGGCTTGGGATTTAAAAATAAATAGTAATATTGGTGAGTGATTAATTTTTTGGTCTTTGAAACTGTGGTGATTTCCCTGCTTCAGCCTCCCCAGTTTTGGAATTATAGGCACAATTAAAGGATACTTTTAAAATTACAAAGTAGCAAGTAGATATATAAAGTTGTAAATCACTTTAAAGTTTATCAAAATTCATAAAGACTTAAGATGCATGGCTGAAAGTAATAAAAACAGCATTAATAAATTCTTGGGAACTGGACCACTTCAGTTTTGCTCTGTCTGAACACACGAGTTTCTGCTCACATGGGAATTAGGTGGTGATGCTGATGTCACACTGATGATATGTAGTCACTGGTTGAGATGTACCTGTCCCAGGCCCTAGCCATCTTAAATTTTTAAATACCAGAAATATTGTTGTAAGTGTTTGCATTAAGACAATGTCTCACTATGTAGCCCAGGCTGGCCTTATTTCATGATTGCTCTGCCTCAGCCACCTGAGTGCTAGAATTACAGATATGCACTGGCACACTTTATAAAATGTGATCTGGTATTTGAATGATTGACTGTACTTCTTGTTGTGAGATCTCACTAGACTTCCCACTTATATTTTGTTAACATCTGAGGGTAAGGACTGTGCCCTGGGAGAATATTCTGGTTTGATTAGGTATCAGTCCATTTTTTTTTTGTTTTTTTTGTTTTGTTTTTCGAGACAGGGTTTCTCTGTATAGCCCAGGCTGTCCTCGAACTCAGAAATCCGCCTGCCTCTGCCTCCCGAGTGCTGGGATTAAAGGCATGTGCCACCACGCCCGGCTGTATCAGTCCATTTTATAGGTGAAGAACTAACCTCAGAGAAACCAAGCGATTTGCCAATTAATAAGGCCATTCAGATTATAAATCAAGTGATACTGATTAGACGTTGGCTATCTGAGAAGTCCAAATTTTTTGGGGTCATTTTTTTCTAGAAAAAGGAGAAAATAATTTTGATGATCCTTACCTGGTAGTGCAAAAATAATTTTTCTTACACCATCAATATCCAAAGTTGCAAATGTTGTTGGCAAGCTAGAAACAAAAAAGAGTTTTCTTGTTTGTGACTGCTAAGTAACATCAGAGGTAACTTTGAGTGCTCTAGTTTTCTTGTTGAATGATTCACTTACCATATAAAACGCTCTTCTGTGGACTTGTCTTTAAACCTTCCTACTTGTCAATCAACTGCTTTAGTAACATCTGCTTTCAAGTATCCAAACTTCCTAATTTTCTGTACCTTATTTATTTTTTGTCAGTGCCACAGAAACATATTCTATATCCCTTTACTCAGTGATATTTATAGTATTTTTGTTGTAGATTTAAAACTCTCCTCTTATTATCAGGATACTACCTGATAATTCATTTCTAAATGTCTTTGTTCAAGATAAATATCTATGATCTTAATTATTTTTAAAAGATTTATTTTTTATTTTATGTGTTTGAGTATTTTCCTGCATGTATGTATGTGCACCACGTACATGCAGTGACTGAAGAGGTCAGATGCATCAGATCCTCTGGAATTTAAGTTATGGATAGCTGTGAGGAACTGTGTGGGTACTAGCCACCCGAGTCCCCTGCAAGAGCAGCCAGTGCTCTTAACTAAAGAGGCATCTCTCTAGCCCCTTATCTTCTAAAAACAACACTCAGCAATATCCATAAAAAAACCCTTCCACTTATCAAAGATGCTTTTGAACTAGATAAATCAAATTCTATGGCTAGAACAAAGTTAAAGCAACCTTTCGCAAATATCTGACATAACTTCCATGGTACATTTGAGAGGGCTGCGTGGTATGGGTAGGTAGTTGAGAACAGTGATTTTTCTTTCCTATTGTCACATAGAATTTGGCTGTAAAATTTATATATGAATCAAACTTGGGTGATGTAAACTTCTCAGGGAACACTAAAGCTTCCCAAGAGGCAAAATTTAATTATTTTATGCACTAAATTGTGGTTTTATTTTGGAGGGCCATTTTTGCATGTTGATCTTTAAATTTTTTAAACTTATTTACTGTGAGAGTGTGTGTTACATACAATTCATGTATGGAAGCCAGAGAACCACTTGTAGGAGTCAATTCGTCCACGTGGGAGAATCAAACTTAGGTTATTAGTTTTGACAGCAAGTGCCTTTCCCTGCTGATCCATCTCACTGGCTTCTTGGGTTGATCTTAAAAACAGACCTTTCAGCTGGGCAGTCAGTGGTGGCACATGCCTTTAATCCCAGCACTCTGGAGGCAGAGGCAGGCCTACCTCTGAGGCAAACAAAGCAAGTTCCAGGACAGCCAAGGCTACACAGAAAAACCCTGTCTTAAAGCAACAAAACTAACCAACCAACAAAACCAGACCATTCACTCATTACTGTTTACTATGATATAGCAACAGTAGCTACATTATTCTGATATAATACAGTGATGTCAGATTCCAATCATAAAGACACTGGTTACTTTATACAGTGTAACTTCAAGTTGCTATCTATATAACTGTGCTTCTCACTTCTGTTCTTCCATATGTGCAGAGTGATATCAACAACAATAATAGTATCTATTATTTAAGAGACATTTATGTATCACACTCATTATTTCATTTAAGTTTCATAGCAGTAGCAAAAAATGAAACTTGCCATAGTATCTTGTAGATGAAAAAACTGAAACTCAGAGATATGAAAAAGTCAATCTCACTTAGCTAGTAAGATTTTGTTAAAATAAAGATTTTGGACCAAAGTCATTTTAACTTTAAGGTTCATGTTAGGTAAAGTCAGCATGGTATAGTCTACAATAGAGTTAGTACTTGGACTTTGGGGCTTCTTGTTTTGTTTTCTTTTTTAAGTCCTAATGCTTTGCTGTGTAGTAGAACAAGATTAGATTATGTGTAGGTAACTGAGCAATGATTATTACTGTTTGACAAAAATAAAATTCCAGATGCATTCTTGAGAACAGCTACATTGCTATGGCAGATCTGTATAATGCTTTGCTAAGTACCATTTCCTTTATATTTTTTAGATATTCTCTCTCTCTCTCTCTCTCTCTCTCTCTCTCTCTCTCTCTCTCTCCCTCCCTCTCCCTATCCTTCTCCCTCTTCCTCTTCCTCTCCTTCCTGTCTGCTTCCTACCCATGTTTGACATGGTACTGGGGATCCCAACTCAGATGACCATGCTTGTGCTGCGAGGCCTTACTGAATGAGCCATCTCTAGTTGCCTAAGTATCTTTTTCTTTAAAATTAAAGACAATTATATTTGGAGTGTGCTGTATGTGGAAAGGGCAAAGCTAACTTATTTGCTTTTCTGTTTTCTTTTTGTTCCAACAGTGAGTAGAACAAATAACCTACAAGCTCTTATATTAAGGTAAGTATAATATTCTGGCCAGTTAAGGGAAGACCACTTAAATTTCTAAGCCACTCTGTTTTGGCAAATTCATGAATAATTGTATTTAAAGTCAATTATCACGTATAAGGGCACATTAAATTTTCTTTTAAACACGAAAGAGGTAATTTCTCCAAAGGTGCACACTCAAAAAAGATCTATTTACAACAGAACATTTTATACTCAGGCATTACTATTATAAGTATCTTGTTGAAGGAAGTGTGTTAGTCTGGAAAGCCATTTTCTTAGAATTCAACACATACTGCTTATTCTGAAATCAGAATTAACAGCATTTATACTTTGATTGTGGTCCCAAAGTGAAAGGATTTTAAGGGAGAAAGAGAAATACATGTAACTGAAGCACTCCCTAAGCTGAGAGTGGGAAACTAGGACCTGAGGATACAAACATCACCACCACAAGCTCTGCTTCATTCTCCACAGCTGGAAACAAGTAATATCAGCATCTTTCCCCACAAAGGGGAAACAACCAAATCTATGTTTGGGAGGAGAAACACAGTGACATGCTTTGGGGATGTCTTCTGTGCTCTGCTCAGATCACCTCTGTTCAAAAGCACTGGGGAAATGCTCAGTATATAACATTAGCATATGCAGGCTGTTAGTTATTTTGTGCTTGTCTATGTAAATGATGTGGAAGTCAGAGGACTCTGCAGGTCTCAAGCTCTTTCTCTTCCCTTCTACCATACTGGTTCTGGAGAGTGAACTCTGCTCATCAGGCTTGTTTACTTACAAAGCTATCTCGATGGCCCAAAGTTTATTTTTTAATTTTTAATATGTTTTTTGGATTTTCCAAGCAGGGTTTCTCTGTGTAGTCTGGCTGTCTTAGAACTCTGTCAGTATACCAGGCTGGCCTTGAACTTGGAGATCCATCTGCTTCTTCCTCCTATGTGTTGGGAGCAAAGGTGTGTGCCATTATCACCTGGCCCAAGATGTTATTATTAATAGAATGATCCAAATCCCATAGTTTCAAAAACAAAATGGTTTTTCCTGCAATTGAGGCACACATTGGGGCATACAGACATATACTGCCAAGGATCTTATGAAATTGAGGAGAACACGATAGGGTTAAATTTTTTTAAAGATTTATTTTATGTAAATGAGTGTTTTGCTTGCATTTATGTCTGTGCACCATGTGCATGCCTTGTGTTTGCATAGGCCAGAAGAGAGTGTTGGATTCTCCTGGAACCAGGGCTGCAGATGGTTGTGAACACCATATAGGCATTGGGAACTGAATGCAGGTCTTCTGCACGAACAGCTTGTGCTGTTAATGGCTGAGCCATTCTTCTAGGTCCTTTAGTGATAATCTTAGCTCTGTACTAAATAAGGCTAAATTATGAGGGTAAAGCCTAATCCTTGCCCTAAAACTGAAACCCAGTGCTAACAAACTTTGGTGACTTTAGGCTGGCATTTGACTTACAATAACGCTAAGCTCCCATGCCACATTTTCTCACAGTTCATATGAGCCCCTATCAGAGTATAACTGTGAATTAAAGCAGAGTTACATGTGCTAAAACACTCTCCCACACACTGAGGCATGACAGTGCTTAGATTTACTCAGAGCCAGGATCTAAGATGGTAGCTTTATTGCCTGAAGACTATGTGTGTTTTATTAATATGATTATTGGGGGTATTTTCGAGGATTTACCACTATAGGACCTTCTCCCACCAGTTCTTTCTATTTTTAGAAAATGTGAAAATCTTCTTGTATGGTTATTTCACTTTCTTCTTGGACAGAATGGGAAGCAATGTTAAATACCATTATGGGGCTGGAGAGATGGCTCAGTGGTTAAGAGCACTGACTGCTCTTCCAGAGGTCCTGAGTTCAAATCCCAGCAACCACATGGTGGCTCACAACCATCTGTAACGGGATCCGATGCTACAGCTACAGTGTACTCATTATATATATAAAATAAATACAATCTTAAAAAAATACCATTATGAAGTATTTATGTGAAGAAAGAAAGCAACTGAGTCTGAATCTGAGTTATACAGGTAACAGAGAAACATGTTCAATACAACCCAAGGAAGCAATCATTCTATCTACTAAATATGTCATAGTGATCTATTTTCTCCAACACATCAATGGCAAAAATAAAAAACAAAACAAAACAAAAACCACACCAAGATAACTACCACCACTACTACCCCTGGACCCCAAATCTAATAACAAAAGGTTCAGGGAGAAATAAACATTTAATAGAGATTTAATTACTAAGAGCAACAAATGGACTTTACTTGAATCACAAATTAGAACAATTATAAAACAAAAAGCATTCTTTTTCTTGACATTTTAGATATTAGATAATAATACAAAACATTATTTATTTTCTTTGAAAAGACAATATTATTGTATTTATGAAAGACAATTTTCTTGTTCTTACGACCTATCAAAATGACATGTCTAAAACTAGCTTTAAAACATTCTAGCCACCTTTCCTCCAAAATGAGATTGGGAATTGATGAAGCAAATATAAACGCATACTGGTAGTTACTGACTTCAGTAATGGATATATGGTTGGGCTCAGTGTTTTTCTACTTCCCTATATATTTGAGAATTTTCATGCTAAACTATTTTAAGAAAGCATGAATGTACAGGGAGAAAGAGAGGGAAAGGCACTAAACACGGTAATTACTAAGGAAACAAAGTTAGAAAATTGCTTTGTTTCTCAAACTCATTGATTCATAAGATGAAATCTTATTTAAAATTGGACCTGCACATATGAAAAGTATTCTAGTAGTAAAATATTTTCTTTATTAAAATAAGAAACCCAAAATAAAAAGTATAAAACAAAGAATTTAAGACTTGATTAGTTAAAGCAATCCAAATAACCTAATATAGTAGATAAAAGTATTTTCATACCCCGGCTTCATAAAAACTCTGCCAAAATGGATCTGAGCATGAAGATCAATGTCCAGCACCTGCTTGAGATAGTCCTGCAAGTATTAAAAATAGCCATTTTATTTTCAAACATTTTAGTATCAGAGTTTTAACACATTAATGACAATAAAATTGATTTATGATCAAAAAGATCATCTTTGCTATTTTAATGATGTGCTTATCTCAACTATTCATTCCTCACTCACTCTCTTACTCATTTAATAATTATTTCTGGGGTGCTTTGTGTATGTAGGGGCTCAAGGGAATATAACCCAAACAAAAGAGAGAATTTCCCTGCTTTTTTAGAAAGCACATTGTAGAGGCAGAGGCAGTGCCATGATACCTGTAATCCCAGCACCTAAGAGAAGAACATAAGAGAATCACAAGTTCAAGACCAGCCTGAGCTAGATAGTAACACTTTTTCTTAAAAATAAAAGCATAAAGAAAATTTTAGTCTAGTAGAAGCCAGATAATAACTAGAATAACAATAGTAATGTTTTAATTGGTGAGTTTTTGCCTCTGAGATAAAATTTTATGACCAAGAAAGGCCATTAAATAAAGAAGTCTCTAAAAGTTATGGCTGGCATGGCACAGTTACAATAGTGGTACAAATGTTATAGGGTAACAAGTCGCTCTCTGATTAAAATGATTTAAGCCATGTCCTACATGAGGAAACACATTCCTGCAACTGTAAATCTGGCCAACAACCCCACGGTTGGGGACCTCATAGGCCCCAGGGTGAACCTACTATTACCATTCTGCTAAATGGACACTGTATTAAATTACTCTTTAACTTCATATTCCCCAGAGAATAGTGCCATATTAGGCCTTGTTCAAGGAATTTCTTTGTTCGGTGAATAGTGGTTAACACAGAAACTAAAAGCTGGTCAGAGTGCAGAGAAGATGTGTAGCTGGAGTGCTCAGCAGCAAATGGACTGTCTAGATCACACCCTTTCCTCAGGCTCAGGGACCAGTGCAAAAGTAGCAGTACTAAAGATCCTAAGAGCCAGAGTCAGGAAGGACAGAGTAATACTGTGTCTTCTGCTCATGTCAGGACTGACACACTCATGAACTCCCAGCTGTTGTGGTAGCCTGAATAAGACCTCAACTCATATGATCAAGCCAGTCAACATTTTATCACAGAATGGGAATGGATTTATGAGCCTGCCTCTAACTGAAGAACTATGGACAACTGATGGTTTCTAGAGGAGGCTGAGTCAGCCTCTGGTAGGTTAACCACATTCCAGCAATGCCCTCATCCCTGCAGGAGTGAGGTTCTTTGAGACATGTCAGACAAACTAGCTTCCTGTCTTCCTTTCCTCCTTTCTTTTTTCTTGGGGGGTGGGGCAGGTTTTAAAAGAAAAGAAAAGAAAAGAAAAGAAAAGAAAAGAAAAGAAAAGGAAAGAAAAGAAGACAGGGTTTCTCTGTGTAGTCCTGGCTATCTTAGAATTTGCTGTGTAGACCAGGCTGGCCTTGAATTCACAGCTATCTGCCTGCCTGTTTACAGAGTACTGGGATAAAAGGCAGGTGCAGCCACCCAGCTACAATTCATTTTCTAATACTTGAGCATATTTTGATTTTTAGAACAAAGTCTTGATTTTTATTAAACATCATATCTAAGAGTCCTGTATTAGTAATCGTTTACAATCCTTTGTTTCTACAGTCAATCTTTATACCTGCAGGGTAAACACGTGACTAGGCTAGGCTTCTTTCTCCCTTACCTTCGGTTTTCAAAGGACTATTTTTCTGGATATAAGTTCCATATTGGCAGTAAAATTTCTGAACTTCGAAAGTGCTATTTTCCTGTTTTCTGGTCCTCTCATTTATGTTGAAATGATTTCTGTTAGTTTTGTCTTTCCTTTGAGGTGGAGTGCTTTGGTGAGATTGGTTGTTGTTAAGGATTTTCAGTACTTTGGCCAGGATTACCCAGGTATGGTTTCTTTGTAGCTCCTGGAAATCTCTGGCTCGTCTTTTACTAGTTTTGAAAATTTGTCAGGGCTGGGGAGAAAGTTCAGGCAGTAAACTGATTGCTATACAAACTTGAGGAACTGAGTTTGTATTCTCCTCTCCCACATAGAAAAGCGAGGCCCAACTGTACGAGTACTTGTAATTCTAGCTCCGAGGAGGCAGAGATGGGAAGAACCTTGGAGCTGGCCAGTAAACCGAGTTAGCCTGGTAAGCTCCACGTTCAGTGTGATAACTTATCTAAAACACACACAACACACACACACACACACACACACACACACACACACACTTATGCTCATGTTTTCTTCTTGAACTTTATTTATATATGCTAAGACTTTATCATATTTGTTTTATCTGCTTCCATATTTTCTCTTGTTTTTCTAAACTCAGTTTTCAATTTCTAAAGTTCTTATTTTTGTTACTTTTTTTGGGAAATATGTAGCAGTTTTTAGAGATTCATGTGAGTAATATAAAAATCAGTTTCACTTCTGGGGCTCTTTCATGAAAATGTCTTCTCTCAATTTTAAGTCATTTTGCTAGAAAGCTCTGGGTAATGATATATTCCAACAGAAAAAAATTTTTTTTCTTTTAGTGACCTGCTGAAGCATTGCCCTTCTTCAAGAGTTTAAGCTAAAAGACTGAGGTATTTTCAAGATGACCATCCTCCATGAAAAACTTTGAATTATTTCGTTTCTTTCTTGAGACAGGATCTCACTAGCAGCCCTGGCTGTTCTGGAACTTGCTATATAGACCAAGCTGGCCTGAAACTCACATAGATATGCCTGCCTCTACTTCCCAAGTGCTGGGTTAAAAGTGTGCAACACCATGTCCAGCTAAATCTTAGATTCTTAAGAATTATGAAAAAAATGTTTAATTCATTAGCTTCTCAGTTAGTCTTTTATTCTTAGCTTCTTGATCTTTTATCATACCTCCAACCCCAACACCACACTGAGGATTTGTGATTCCTTCCTTCTTTGCCCCTCCCAAAAGGTCTTGTTACCTATTTATGTAGCCGAGGCTGGCTTTGAATCCAAGATTCTCCCTCAGACCCTGTCATAGCATTTCTCCTGTGGAATTAAAGGCAGATACTACTAATCTCAGCAAATTTTCCAAAAGCCTATTAAGTGTCATATATATATATATATATATATATATATATATATATATATATATATATATTTACTAGATGACAACAACCCTCCACAAATAGATTAATAAAATAAATGCCATTTGTGGCATATACTACAATGGAAACAACCAGGCACTAGGAGAGGAAGTAGGAAGGTAGGCTAGAGAATTATGAAAGGCTACTGTAGAAGAAGTAGTGATATATTTAGCTACGCCCTGCAGAGTAAGAGGGATTCAAGAATGCAAAACATTGAGGAAAGAGAGTGAATTATATCCTTTTGAAAATAATTTTAAGGTAACTAAATAAACTAATAGATAGAACTGATAGAAAGTTAACTAGTGAATAATCATCAGATACTAAATTTTTACGTAAGATATAATACTAAACCATTAATTCCTATAGTTTTAAGTGAACAAATTTCTAATAATGTAATTTGCTTATTTTTGTATGCTATGGAGAGCTCAAAACTTGAGAAGTGACTTTCATTTGCCTCGTTTTATAAAAATGATGCCTAAACAAAGCCTTAAGTATAATTAAATTTTAATTAACTCAATAATAATGAATTTACTTGTGGGATGTGTGTGTGTGTGTGTGTGTGTGTGTGTAGTGGGCAGGTGTGGATGCTAAAGGGTGACTTTAGATATCTCCCTCAATTGCTCTCCACCATTTAAGAGAATTATGGTTAGGAGATAGGAGAAGAGGAGAGGGGGAGGGGGGGAAGAGGGAGAGGGGGAGGGGGAGGGGAGAGGGGAAGAAAGCACTGGGGTATGAGTGTGTGATCATGCTAAGGAGCACATGTATAGGTCAGAAGACAACTTGTGGGAATTGATTCTGTCTTTCCACTGAGTATATTCTGAGACCCACACTGCAGTTTTTAAGTGAGGTTTATCACTGAGCCGGGAACTCACTGATGGGGGCTCCTATCTTCCTGTCCCCACTTCCATAGCTACAGCTACAGTGCATAAGCTACAGTGCATGCTGCTGGCATTTGAACTTGAGTCTCAGAGATCTGAATTCAGGTCTTCATGTCTGTGTTACAAGCACTTTACTGACTGAGCCCCTCCCCACCTACTGCATCTTAGATATTAATTAATGTGTTCCTACAACATGAAAATTATTTTCACATAATCTTCCTATTGGGTTTATACTTCTGATTAAAGAAGCACAACAGGGCTGGAGAGATGGCTCAGTAGTTAAGAGCACCGACTGCTCTCTGAAGGTCCTGAGTTCAAGTCCCAGCAACCACATGATGGCTCACAACCATCTGTAATGAGATGCCCTCTTCTGGTGCATCTGAAGACAGCTACAGTGTACTTAGATATAATAGTAATAAATCTTAAAAAAAAAAAAAAAAAGCACAACAAAGAACAAATATCCCTTTCTTATGACTGAGTGAAACCGGTCCCAAACTTTTTATAAGCATAGTGAAAAAGAAATAATTATTTATTTATACTTTATGTGTATCAGTGTCTTTCCTGCATGTATATTTGTGCCTGTGAAGGCTAGAAGAGGGCATGAGACCAGTACAGGGGAACGCCAGGGCCAGGAAGCAGGAGTGGGTGGGTTGGGGAGCAGGACGGGGGTGGGGGAGGATATAGGAGGCTTTGGGGATAGCATTTGAAATGTAAATGAAGAAAATATCTAATAAAAAAATAAATGTCAAAGAAGAAGAAGAAAAAGAAAAAGGGAAGAAGAGGAGGAGAAGGCGGCGGCATAAGAGCCTTAACTATATAGTTACAGACAGACGTTGGTTACCTTGAAGGTACTGTGAGCCAAACCTGGATCTTCTAGAATAGCCAGTGCTCTAACATATACCCAGATTCCACTCTAGCCCCTGTGTTCATTTTCACGTTTTTTTTTTCTTGTTGTTGTTGGTAATGGTTTGAAAAATTAGGTAACGTTTTAGTCTTCTAAAATTCAGACTTAAATTTAAGAGAAAGAAAATGTTAGAATTCTTTTACATTTAAAATTATTTCCAGAGTTCCTAGAAGGCTTCTAGAAGACCATAGGTTGGTTTATGCATCTTAAAAGAAGAGAGTGGAAATAGTTAGGATTGTTTGATATGCTATTCTTTTAAAAGTTTCATGAGAGGAACTGCCATATCTGAGAAGAGATAGTCACTTGGCCCTAAGTTAGATTCTTACAGTAAACTGGTATTAATACACATATCAGAAACTATGACTGTTAAGCCTTAACATCAATTTGATTGGACTGATGACTGCCTAGGAGATTAGTCAAGCACACCTCTGGAAGGATTCACGAAGTGAGAAAATTGTGCTTTGACACTGAATACTACCAGAAAGAACAAAAGGGAAAAGGGAGAAGACTTATCATGTGCAGGCCTCTCTCTGCTTCCTGGCCATCTTGATGTGAGCTGCTCTGTTCCATAAGGACCTCTTTGCTATGATGGACTGAAAACAACAGCTATAATAAAGCCTTACTCTCTTACATTGTTTATATCAGATATTTTATGAAAATGACAAAAAGTGATTAACACTGTTTGATTTACATGAACTCTCTATCTAGAGATTTGATAGATAAAACTTTTGTAATTTTACTACCAGAGAAAACATTCACCAGTACTCTTCAGTCTAGTCTCAGGGTCACAGATTTCCTGTTTTGCCCTAACAAACCTAGGATCAGAAGTATATGCCATCACACCTGGCTGGTCAAACTTAATGAAGTCACCTCCTCAAAAGAGATTTCACACAGTTCTGACAACTTGCCAGACCACCTGCAGGAGAGCCTGGAGCTAAATTAGTAACAGGTCAGTGATGGGGGGGGGTATACCTTGACCAGGACTGTTTAGTTAGACATATATCTTGACTTGCATTTAAACTTGAACTTCATGTCAGGATCCTGAAGATAGACTTGCAGTTAGGAGGTCACTAGACCTATTTATTATTCTCAGTGTGGTCAAGTTGTATAAATTTCCTTTTTCTGCTTTTCATCATTGCTTGTTTAAACTAGCCTACTGAAGAAAGTGACTGAACCTTGATTGTTAAGGTCACTGGGGCCCAGGCTCTGACCCTAGCAATTCCAGTACATCTCTAGGAGATAATAAAGACAATGACCAAGTCCTGGGGTCCTGGGAATAGTTTGAGATATCCTTATCTTTTTATTTATTTTATTTTATTTTATTATATGTAAGTATACTGTAGCTGTCTTCAGACACTCCAGAAGAGGGCACCAGATCTTGTTACGGATGGTTGTGAGCCACCATGTGGATGCTGGGATTTGAACTTATCACCTTCGGAAGAGCAGTCGGGTGCTCTTACCCACTGAGCCATCTCACCAGCCCCAGATTTCCTTATCTTAAGATCTATTGCCTGGTAAACTAAGGTTCTAATGTAAGAATCTTGAAACAGAGATAGTAGAATAAAGAAAACCAGTGTGCTTAATTATATTGGCTTTGTTTTCTTCTAAAGAAAACTCTAAGATAGATGATATCTTTGTTAGCACTAATAGATTAGATTTGGAAGTATTCATCTTCTGCTGACAACATTTTCATCATAGCTGCCATGCCTGTGTGTACATAAGGTTTTGCCTCTGTAGAGGTATAAGGGAAGACAAACATTATTAGGTTTGCCCAGCAGCATTATCCCACAATTAGCTCCTTAGAAACTAAGCTAAGATAAATTCTGTATAAACAACCCCTGAAAATACATTTAACATTAGACAGTCCTGAAGCTGGGCGGTGGTGGCGCATACCTTTAATCCTAGCAGTTGGGAGGCAGAGGCAGGTGGATTTCTTAGTTCGAGGCTAGCCTGGTCTACAGAGTGAGATCCAGGACAGCCAGGGCTACACAGAGAAACCCTGTCTTGGAAAAAAAAATAGACAGTCCTGAATTTAGAATATGCTTTTGTGATATTAAGAGCAACTTGATAATGAAAACATGCTGTAAATCATTTCATTTTCTTTTTTCTTTCTTTCTTTCTTTCTTTCTTTCTTTCTTTCTTTCTTTCTTTCTTTCTTTCTTTTTTTTTTTTTTTTTGGTTTTTGGAGACAGGGTTTCTCTGTGTAGCTCTGGCTGTCCTGGAACTCACTCTGTAGACCAGGCTGGCCTCAAACTCAGAAATCTACCTGCCTTTGCCTCCCAAGTGCTGGGATTAAAGGCGTGCATCACCACTGCCTGGCTCTGCAAATCATTTCTTATAGTGCTCCCACAGTACAGATTCCAAATGAAGTCTTTGGATTTCATGAGATGTCTGGATTATGTGCTTTACCTGGTACTAAAGGCTTCAAGAAAAGACTTACACAGCTAGTTATGTGTAGCAAGAATACCTATCCACACTATTAACACTTTCCTTCAAGCTATAATTTGAAATAATATTCTTAGACTGAGATTCTTTTCTTTTATGGGTTTTGGAAACTAAAATTATGTTATCAAAAAAGAGTCTGAAATCCAAGCTGTGAATGAAAATGCAGCTATTTTCTGTTTAGGTTACTGAATTTGTTCTCAGAGACAAAAGAATTCATGAACCTGGGTCAGGTTGTAAGCTTAGACCATTTCATAACTATAGGGGGTCCAAGATCATGTATACAGTTATATATTATATATACTCTAGCTCCTAGAAAATATTAATTTAAAAACCAGGCATGGTAGCACATCTGTATCTCACTCTAGAGCTGGAAGCAGAAGAGCCAGAATTTCAAGATCATCACTAGCTATATAACAAGTACAGGGTAGCCTGGGCTACAGCAAACTTGGACTCAGAAAAAGTAGAAGAAGATATGAATTTATTAAAACTGTTATGATGACATCATAATTTTAAAGTTTAAGTCATTATGAGATATGAGAAAATTTAGAAATAGGTAAAACATTTCTAAAATATTTTTGAGACAAGCCATAAATTTGATTATAGAAAGGAACCTTTTACTTTAATAACATTATTCAATGTGTCTAATAATCATAATTTAACATTTAATTAAGACATACAAACTTAATGATACTACAATGCTAAAACTGAGATTTATATAAGATTAAGATATACTACGTACAAAAAACTTTAGTCATAAAAGTCATACATACGTGTACTGGCTAGTTTTGTGTCAACCTGACACAGGCTGGAGTTATCACAAAGAAAGGAGCTTCAGTTGAGGAAATGCCATGAGATCCAACTGTAAGGCATTTTCTCAATTAGTGATCAAGGGGGAAAGGCCCCTTGTGGGTGGGACCATCTCTGGGCTGCTAGTCTTGGGTTCTATAAGAGAGCAGGCTGAGCAAGCCAGGGAAAGCAAGCCAGTAAAGAACATCCCTCCATGGCTTCTGCATCAGCTCCTGCTTCCTGACCTGCTTGAGTTTCAGTCCTGACTTCCTTGGTGATGAACAGCAATGTGGAAGTGTAAGCCGAATAAACCCTTTTCTCCCCAACTTGCTTCTTGGTCATGATGTTTGTGCAGGAATAGAAACCCTGACTAAGACAATATGTATATATTTTTTCATTGCAATTATCAATCATTTATGAGTTGCATAAAGAAGATGAAAGGAAACAACAACAACAAGAAGACAAACAAACAAAAAACACTCAGGAGGCAGAGGCAGGCAGATTTCTGAGTTCGAGGCCATCCTAGTCTACAGAGTGAGTGACAGGACAGCCAGGGCTATACAGAGAAACCCTGTTTCAAAAAACAAAACAAAACAAAAAACAAAAAGGAAGAAGAGGACGAAAGGCTTTGGTTCTTCTTGTTGGGAGCAGAGGTTGAAGAATATGGATGGTTGCCTCGATGAGGTCATGTTCCAATTGAAGAAAGGTGGATCTTTATCTTGAGCATAAATATATAAAGGAAGTCCCAATGTAAAAGTAAGTGAAAAACATGTCTTCAAGAATGAGCAAAAAGCACTCTTTAGCTTGTGAGATTTTCCAGGATGCTCCTGATGTAAACACCCTGATTAATTCCATGGCATCTTTTTTAGAAAGACCAGTGCTTTCTGAAGCCTTCAAGCTTTTAGCTTTGTGGAATTCTGATAATGACTAGATGCCTACCTAGTAGTATTATTAATGGTCACTGTTAACAGTCAACTTGACACAGCCTAGAATTACCTGTAAAAGGTGACTCAATTGTCTTTATTAGGTTGGTCTGTGGGTATTTCTGTATGGGATGGTCTTAATTATGAAATGATATAGGAGGGCCCAACCAAAAGTTGGTACTATTCTCTTGATAGGTGGTCCTGGGCTAGATAAGAAAGCTAGCTCAGCATGAGCCTGCGATCTAGCCAGTAAGCAGTGTTCCTTAATAGTTTCTGCTTCAAGTTCCTGCACTCACTCCTTGAATGATAGACCTGGAGGTATAAGTGAACAAAGTTTTTCCGTCTCTGTGTTGCTTTGGGTCAGAATGTTTTACTGTAGAAGCAGAAATCAAATCAAAACACTACCAAACCACAATAGTGGATCAAAGGTAAAATCATCAAGTGACTAAGTTCCATGAGCCTATTTTCCATACCTTTTCCCCCATGGACACACCTCCTGACGTGATGATGACATCAGCACGGCTGATACCCTCATTCAAGGCATTGAGTAAGTCATCTGGGCTGGAATAATGAAGACAAGTATGTTAATACAGAAAGAAATAAACAGTGCTAACTGTAAACTACTTTATAAATGTTATTGGTTTACATTATTGTGAACATAATAATGTGTTCTCTGTGAAGTGGGAATCAAATGGGTCTCTGCAATTAAGAGTGTAAGTATTAATATGGAAAAAGAACCTTGTATAATGCTGAAGTAGTAGCTACTGGCACTTTCACAGGGCTTTTTGTTCAAACAATGCAGTAGAGGAGACAGTGGGGTGCTGCAGGATGTTTGAAGTATTTTGGTTTGCCCACAGATATCCTATGTATGGAAAGTCACATGTCCTGGAAGTTCTGGGCATACAAGTATAGTTAGTAACCCTACGTGTTGACAGGATCACATAAGAATTTTTAGAGAAAGTCAGTGTGGTGATTCATGCTCATTTTATTGGCCTTCATGAAACTGAAGCAGGATGTTCACTGTTAAGTTTGAGGCCAGCTTGGGCTGCACAGTGAAACTCTGTCTCAGAAAACAAACCCAATGAACAAAGAATCTTTAAAGCAAGTGACTTGTTGCCGGGCGTGGTGGCGCATGCCCTTAATCCCAGCACTCGGGAGGCAGAGGCAGGCGGATTTCTGAGTTCGAGGCCAGCCTGGTCTACAAAGTGAGCTCCAGGACAGCCAGGGCTAAACAGAGAAACCCTGTCTCAGAAAAATAAATAAATAAATAAAAAAGCAAGTGACTTGTCAGATCAGAATGGACTATGGCCTGGCTAGAGTGAAGGACTTGGCAGAAATGATTAGATAGAAGAAGAAAGAGAGGGGATGGTGAGATGGCTCAGCGGGTTAGAGCACCGGACTGCTTTTCCGAAGGTGATAAGTTCAAATCCCAGCATCCACATGGTGGTTTACAACGCCCTCCTCTGGTGCATCTGAAGTCAGCTACAGCGTACTTAGGAAGAATAATAAGAAATTAATCCTTGGACCGGAGAGACCAACCGGAGCAAGCGAGGCTGTCCAGAGCAAGCGGAGTGAGTGGGGCTGAACGGGGATGGCCGGAACAAGCGGGGCCAACCAGAGCAAGTGGAGCCGATCGGAGCGAGAGGGGTCGAGCGGAGTGAGTGGGGTTGACTGGAACAAGGGGAAAAAAAAAAGAAAAAGAAGAAGAAGGAGGAGGAGGAGGGGGAGGAGGAGGGGAGGAGGAGGAGGAGGAGGAGGAGGGGGAGGAGGAGGAGGAGGAGGAGGAGGGGGAGGAGGAGGAGATGATTCTGGAGGTTTCCTCCAGCTCACACTCTCCTTTTCTGAGAACATCTTATTTGGAAGAGAGTAGTGTTTCCTTTCTTTGTCTCTCATGGACATCTGACACAGACATCTGAGAAGAGGGTAAGCCTGGCTTCTCATTTTTCTGGGTTTGGCTTAGTCAGTCTATAGCCTAGAAGTTATTCTTTCTCTAGAGTTCCATGAGGTAACACTATAAACTCCCCAGAGTTCCTTCTTTGCATAAGGTCACTTGAGTAAAAAAGTTTTTGACTATAAAGATATGTTTTGGGCTGGAGAGATGGCTCAGCAGCAGGTAAGAGCACTGACTGCTCTTCCAGAGGTCCTGAGTTCAATTCCCAGCAACCACATGGTGGCTCACAACCATCTGGAATGGGATCTGATGGCCTCTTCTGGTGTGTCTGAAGACAGCTGCAGTGTACTCATATAAATAAAAAAAAATAAATCTTTTTTAAAAAAAGATATCTTTTATAGTGACTGAATGTGTTTCCTAAATCTCTCATGTCCGTGAAGCTGGACATCCTGTCACCTTACTTAACTACTTGATAAGGGAAGAGGGGAGGAACGCTATTGATGGCAGATGGATTAAGTCTGCCTGAGCTTAAATCCTGGTGCTGTTACTTGCTAAATGTTAAACCTTAGACAAGTTCCTAAACCTCTTTTGCCTCAGTTTTCCATCTGTAAAGTAAGGATAATAGAATTGTTACCACATTGAATGATACAATGTATAAAACACTAGGAATAGTAACCATAACATCTGTGTTTCTAGGAAAGGTTGTCCTTTATCCAATAGTCTGGCAAAATATAATTTTAGGATGCCAGGTATTTCTGTCTTTAAAGTTCAGAGGTGGTCAGAGGTTGAGATTTAAATCAGTTTATAGAGTATATGTGAAAAGTCCAAAAGGCAAGGCAGGTCATTTTCCTGCTTGCATTTCTGGGGTTGTTTGGACCTCAGAAGTAGCCTCCCAAGGAGAATCTATGAAAATAAAACCTTGGAAAGTGCTTGGTGGGAGGTTCTGCCTACCAATATAGGACACTTCAGATACATGTACAAAAGTACTCATATGTTCACTGAAGGAAGAACCAACCCATGGTAAAAACAAATCAAATCCACTGTAAAGTGAATTTTAAAGTTAAACTGGTTAGGCAAATAATGGAAGAGAGATTGTACTGAACTAAGGATTCTTTTTCATCTTGATTTAAGGGAAAATATAGCAAATTATTTTGTTATGTGGTGGAAATAACACCCCACAATGTTATAGTTCAAATGAATATCAATAAAACATAATTTTGTACTGATACAAGGAAACAGTTAATTTTATCAATCTTATGTCATTTATAACATGTTGGCTGTACAAGATTTTGAAAAGTGTTTTGAAACAAAACATCAATGACACACATATGACCACGGGACCAATATCTGTAGGTGGACAGACCTGGCTAAATGATGATTACAAAGGAGTATACTTTCCAATGTTTTTTTCTTATTCCTTTCATATTATTCAGTAAACCTTTTTCCTATTTTGTAAAAAAATAAAATAAAATAAAACCAGACAAACGAACAAAACAAAACAAATAACAATAAAAGAAAAAGGAAAAAAAAAAAACCCTCTGTGATCACCTAATCACCAATGGTCCACATGAAAAATTAATTTGTAGAAGTAAATTCCAAGAGATTTTGTTCCAAATTCTTACTGTAATTCATCTTGTTTTGAAGAAAATGCTCAATGCTACTTTCCACCTTGTGGGTAGTAGATTAATAAAATGGTTGCTTTCCAGTTTGGATATGCCATCTTGTCTAGCATCACAGCTAGGCCCACCATCTGGGTCCTGCCCTTCTCCACCTTCCTTTTTCTCATCTCTGACTACTTGTGTAGTACACTTCTGCTGATCAAAGATAATGGTATAATAAATTCAGATATGTCAACAGCTAGAGGACTTACAATTTCATTTATGTTGCATGTTAGTCTGGATGGATATTATGTCAGTTTTATAGGAAAAGAAAGTGATATTCAGGGAGCAAGGTAGTGTTAAAGTGCGACAGGAGAGTAAGGGGCACAAACTCATTAAGTGTTTGTTCCATCCCAGCTCAAGGAGAAATAGTTGCATGGGTTTCATTTTGATGAACATATGATATATAATAAAAGGAAGATTCTTATGAGATTGGATTCTTATGTAAAAGCATAAAAAAAAACAACCAGAATATAGAGTAGACATAGGCAAAGATTTTCCTGGAATGACTATCAACTGCATGGATGGATGTTTTAGTATAGCTATGGGAAATGAATCAATATGACTCTGAATCCTAAAATCTGATGGAAAGTAGTTATTTTGATAAGACATAACTATGGACTTGTTTACAAGCCATGAACTTACTTTCCTTTTAGGATTCATTTTAAATTATAAACATTTTCAAATTAAAATATTAACAAAAGTTAATATTTTCTTATTTTTTATCTGCTTCAAAGTTCTTTCACCAGAGTTCTTAAAAATTTGTTTTGTGTTTTATTATTCATACCTAACTGGTCTGATAGTCACTATGTAACTTGGACTGGCCTTGAACACCCTACCATCAGTGTTGAAATTACAGGTATTAACTACCATACCCAATTGATTAAAAACAAACAAACATATCTATCTATCTATCTATCTATCTATCTATCTATCTATCTATCTATCTATCTATCTATCTATCAAACAACTTATCTATCTATCTATCTATCTATCTATCTATCTATCTATCTATCTATCTATCTATCTATGTGTGTGTCTTGGTGGCAGACACACTTACCTGCTGTGCCATCTCACTGGTCCCTGACTTTTTAACTTTTCACAAATAAAAACAGTTTGCTTTTGAAGATCAAGATATCGACTTAAATAATGAGGCAAATGGCATTAAATACTAGACATTATAGTAGAAAGAAAACCTCCCGATTTTCTCAGTTTATTAAACAGAAATGACAGCATATTAATTTTTCAAGGATCAGATAGTAAAACTGCAAAAATAATCTGTCCTGATATTTAAGACAGAATTCCCTATATATATAAAATGAACTCACATTTGAGAAATAAAATTAATGACAATAATGGTCATGTTTTAAAAGAACAAAATACATCCATACCTATGAGTTAATTTCAGAATGCTGTTATGTAATCAGGATAGGAGAAGATACCCAGGTTGGCAGACATAGGGAGATATTCAAGGTCATGTTGTTTTCATTTTTAAACTATTCTTCTAAGTGACCATGATATTCATATTGTGAAAGACACATCATCCTTTTTAGTCTGCCTTCAAGCAAAAGCTATCAATATGTATAAATCTTATTTGAATATGAGGAATATTACAGGGTCAAGTGTGATAGGTCTCCTGTTTTTATAATAATGAATAAAAATTAGAAAAATGAAATAGTGAATATATTTGACTATGAGAATCAGTATCTGTGAGGAAAACAAGAAAGGGTACTAGATGGTATAATTTCCAAAATAATAAAGAATAAAAGAGAGCAAATAGTATCTATCTGAAGCCAAGCAAATAGAGCCAGGGAAAGACAATAAAGTTGTATAAATTGTAATGAAAGTTAAGATGGAAGTAAAAAACATTCTGTTAATCATTTATGCAAGCTTTCTATTAAAGCAAAAAGAATAACAACATTTCAAGCATATGGAAGATAGGGCTTTCAGTTTTAAGCTAAAGTTCTATTTTATTGTTAATTATAAGGAAAATGCCTCAAGAGATAAGAGACTGAAAATAACTGGCAATGTAAATACATTTATGCATGTGATAACACTTAATGAAGAAAGGCCATGAATTTGAAGGAGAACAGAGTGGAGCTAGATTGGAGGGTTTGGAAGGAAGAAGGGAAGAAATGTTGTAATTATAATCTCAGCTTCCCTCTCTCAAACATCAAAGTGCTCAGAAAGCAAATACATTTTTATTTTAAAGTGCTTAATATAAAAACAGATGCACAACATCTGCTAATTAGGTTTCTGTTTTTTTTTAAGATGAATGAAGATAGAAGATTGTGGTAAGTCCTAGGTCTTGTGGATTGAAGAATAAATACCAAACAACAAAAGCAGCTTGGGGCATTTACTAATTTCTTCAAAGAGCAAGGATAACTACAAGCATTTGCTGGGCACTAGTTCATATCCAGCATAACACATGTGCTATACATGGCTGTTACTTCCCCCTACTTCAGTTCGACAAAGCATTTTGACACTACGCAGTTATAAAGAGAAAAGAAAACAAGGCCAAGCTATGAAGCCAATAAGTTAGTGCAGAATTCCTTTTAAAAAAAAAAAAAAAAAAAAAAAAAAAAAAGAAAGAAAGAAAGAAAGAAAAATGAATAAAATAGTGATATATTATTGACTGAAGTCAAATATATATTGATTAAAATGAGTATATGTATATACATATGTATATGAAATATATGAGTGAAACATAATCGGAACTGGGTTGTGGGTCTTTAGGAAAGTTTGTGAGGTTAGTGTAGTGTCAGGTCTAAAAGAAAGAGGACAGGGGCTGGTGAGATGGCTCAGCGGGTAAGAGCACCCGACTGCTCTTCCAAAGGTGATAAGTTCAAATCCCAGCATCCACATGGTAGCTCACAACCATCCGTAACGAGATCTGGTGCCCTCTTCTGGAGTGTCTGAAGACAGCAACAGTGTACTTACATATAATAAGTAAAATAAATCTTTAAAAAAAAGAAAAAAAGAAAGAGGACAAATAGTCATCTATTGGATGGAAACAGGGCCCCCAATGAAGGAGCTAGAGAAAGTTCCCAAGGAGCTAAAGGGGTTTGCAACCCTATAGGAGGAACAACAATATGAACTAACCAGTACCCCCCAGAGTGTGTCTCTAGCTGCATATGTAGCAGAGGATGGCCTAGTTGGCTATTAATGGGAGAAGAGGCCCCTTGGTCTTGAGAAGATCATATGCCCCAGTACAGAGGAATGCCAGGGCCAGGAAGCAGGAGTGGGTGGGTTGGGGAGCAGGGCTGAGGGTGGGGATGGGGGGGAGGGGAGAAAGGTATAGGGGACTTAAGGAAGAGGAAACTAGGAAAGGAAACAGCATTTGAAATGTAAATGAAGAAAATATCTAATAAGAAAGAAAGAAAGAAAGGAAGAAAGAAAGAAAGAAAGAAAGAAAGAAAGGAAGAAAGAAAGGAAGAAAGAAAGAGAACAAATGGCTTCCTGTGGTGTCTATTAGCATACCAAAGCTCATGCTAGCCTCCAGGCTCTCTCAGCTTCTCAAATACCTGTTACAGAGTCCTGGCTGCCTTCCAGGCTCTTCTTACCCTGCCTATCTCCATCGTCAGCATTCTTTCCTCCAGCTTCTCATTCCCATATAACTCTGCCATTTCAGCCATTTGTTCTTTGTTGTCTGTCTACTTCTTTTGGTCCTCCTCTTGCTCTCCATCTCCTTCTCCTTTCTTGGCCTGGACCTACTGCTGGCCATGTTTAGTTTACTGCTTTCACTTCCTCATCTGGACCCTTCCAGACGCTTCTCGCTGTACTTGCCTTCATATCTACAAGAAAAACCTTCCTGTCAACCATACCTTGGAGCCGTCATGTCCTCACTTTATAGAGGTAGGAAATTTCTACTGGTATAGTACTATTTAAAGATAACTACTTGAAGAAACAAAATATCAAGGTTTAAGGATTCAGAAAGGCAACTTTAATAGCCACTAAAGAAGTCTCCCATTAAGAATGAGAAGACTATCTTTTAATTATTAAGTACAAGTAATTTCATACTTCTTAAGAAACAATTACTCTTTTTATCAAAAGTTATGTACTATTTGTAAGACAACTAGTTTTAAATTTTGATATAAAACTCGTCTTCTCAAGTGAATTATTCTTCATCCGTTAAATATTTATTGGTTAATTTCACTTTAGATTGAGAGGATCAACTAATTTTTTCAGGGTGAAATTGAACATTAACTAACATTAACTAACTAAGAAGTTAAACCTGTTTGGCTCACAAATTGGAAGCTGTAAGGCACTTAGGCTTCGCCCAAGTAATCAATGTACTATTAAGTCTATCTTGATAATTTTTGCGAAATGTGCCAATTTTTTAAGAACCCAATTTGTTGACTCAGTACTTGTTAATCTTCTACTTCGTGCTTTAATGTGAAGAGGCAGCTTTACAAATTGGCAGCTGCAAGGCTGAAATCCGAATACAGTCTAAGACTAAGCCAAGTAACTCAGCAGGATTTGAGTGGGGCTGGCTTCTAAGAAGTCTTCTTTTCCAGAAGGGGGGCCATTTTACTTAATTACAGGAAGGAATTCAAGTCTTGAAATGTTACAAGGTCCAAGTCAGTACTTGAGAAGCTATGTGACTGAGTTGTGTCTTAAACTGAGGTACAAACAGTATAATAGTTAAAAACAGTTTTTGGAATGAAATGAACCCAATTAATACTGAACTTTATTTTTTAAATTAAAAGTGATTTTATTTTATGTGTTTGAGTGTTTTGCTTGTGTGCATGTATGTGCACTATGTGCATGCGTGGTGTCTGAGATGTCAGGAGAGAGCTTTGAATCCCCTGGGGTTAGAGTTATAGATTGCCATAAGCCTCCATGTGGGTGCTAGGAAGCAAAGCTGGGCCCTCATAACAAGTACTCTTAACAACTGAGCCAATTCTGCAGCTTGAACGTAATTTAATTAAATTAAGGTTGATGGAAAGTGAAGACAGTATAGGAAAAGATGGCTGGATTGTCCAGTCCAAGAGACGTACACTCTCCAATTGCTGTGGACATAGTGACTGTCAACACATACTTTGTCCTATTAATCAAGAAGCTTACTGTTATTTGTTGGGAAAGTACACACATTGACTCAATATAACAAATTCTTTACCCTCTATGTTTAGGCTATCTATACATGAAAGCAATTTTATGAGGAAACTAGAAAGAAAATATAAAAGTTGAAACTCACATATGCCCAGATGACCAATATTTTAACTAAGTGTTGGCTACAACTCTGTATTTCCTGGCATGAATGGCACTCAGTAACTCATGCTGTCTAGTAGTACAAACAGGCTGACTGGTTACTGAACCAGATGGTTCTCATCTGTTTTGTATAAGCTTGACTAGTTTCATATTCAAGGAAGGGAAGACAGGATTTGGAAGCCAATGTTGTTACTGAATGAGGACTCAAAGCCATAGGAAGGGAGAGCAGTAGGAAAACTTGTATTAGGAGAATGAACATAGGAAGAAAAGCTTCAAAAGCCAAGAAAGCATAGATTACAAATGGCAGGATATAAAACTGATAAAGAGTCATAACAGCTGTTTGTTTGTTTATTTATTTATTTATTTATTTTGAGATAGGGTTTTTCTGTGTATCCCTAGCTGTTCTGGAACTTTGTAAACCAGGCTCACCTCAAATTTAGAGATATGCCTGCTTCCAGTTATTAAATTCTGTGATTAGAGATTAAAATCCACTGCCTGACTAAACATACTATTTTAATAAAGTGTTGTTCAAGTGAAGATGAATCAACACTAACAACAGTGGTGCTATTGCGTGCTATGTACAGCCTTTACAGTGGGTTCTCTTCAATTCTTTCTTTTTAATTCTATTTTTGAAATCTGAGTTTAATATCTGAAATGTTTAGAAATATTTTTATTATTAGCCTGTAAATCCTCAGTGCTAAGATCTCTCTCTCTCTCTCTCTCTCTCTCTCTCTCTCTCTCTCTCTTTCCCGAGACAGAGTTTCTCTGTATAGCCCTGGCTGTCCTGGAACTCACTTTGTAGACCAGGCTGGCCTTGAACTCAGAAATCCGCCTGCCTCTGCCTCCTGAGTGCTGGGATTAAAAGATCTCTCTTTTGTATTTTCAATAACTTAATTTACTGCGTTGTTGCTACTTTTTGCGATCAGCAGCTTGGGGTAAACATACAAGTTTGTTAGTGTTAGGTCCAAAAGGATCAATATTCCCCCAAATTCTGTTGCTCATTTCCCTCTACCAAAGGAGCCAGTTCCTCCTCACTGTCTGAAGGGACAAATGGCTAGCAGTGGTGCCTATTAGCATACCAAAGCATGTGCTGGCCTCCAGGTATCTAGTTCTTACCTCCTCCTTTCCCTAAACTTCTCCAGCCCCACCCCCAGCTTCTCATTCTTTTAACTCTGCTATTTCAGCTATGCACTCTCTCCTCCCTCCTTTGTCTTCCCCTCTTATTCCTTTCTCTTCTCTCCCTCTCCCCACTTTCTTGGCTGTTTCTTTCTCTTCTCTTGCTCACTCCCTCTCCCCCATGGCCAAGACTGGTCTGTTAGTTGTGTTCAGTCTACTTCTTTCTCTCCCAGCTCTGTGCTCTTCCAGATGTCCCTAGCTATACTCTTACCTCTCTCTCTCTCTCTCTCTCTCCCCTCTCTCTGCAATTAAAACTTTCCCCTCAACCATACCTTGGAGCAGTCACATCATCACTTTTTACAGTTAGAAAAATTAAGTCTTAGTCTACTTCAGCTGATTCATAAGTGGGGTTTTCATTAAGACCAGGTAGCTTATGTTCAGATATAATGAATGTTTCCTGCTGACTGACTAAACAATGAGTAAGATGTATCACTCTTAAGTTCTTAAGTCCAGTCTTCCCCAGCCATTAGCCTATCTGAAACATTGCAGTCAAATTATTTTTCTAAATAATGACTTACTATACCACTTCTGCTTTTTAAAAAAAGCTTCAAATTCAACTGATATGGGCAAGTCTAACCCCAAATATGTGACAAACTTATGTGTATTCTTTCTACCCCAACCTTTTGTTCTAATCAGTCTGGCCTAATATTGCAAAATTTATACTTCCTATTTGGATTAACCTATCATCTTTTTCTACCCAAATGCTACTAATTCTTCAAATTTTTGGGCTTTATAAAATTTGTTCTGACCACTTAAGCTTAGAGTTGCTATAGCTCTTCTGATATATTTTCATCACATTTTCAAAATTATAGCAAAGAATTGTGTATTATTAACCTCAAGATATTTAGAATCCATTTCTGCCTCTGCACTAACTAGCTTTATAATGTTAGATGAATTCATTAACATTGCTGGGTTTCAAAATTACACTTTTTTTTTTTAAGGAAAGAAAGGAGACAAATCAAATCCCTAGAAACTCCAATACATTGTGTTCCTTACAGTGTGTGCAAAATATATAGAATATATTTTAATGTAGACTTATTATTTCTAGAACACTTAAAAATATAGTTAACTTTCAGGTATTTGAAGCCTTTCTCTTATAATTCTCACTGACTTATGAACTCACTTTCTTCTTTTAAACAAAAGCTACACAAGACATAGGCAAATGTTATAGGCTGCAGACCCACAGTTAAACGCATTGGCTGTTCTTTCAGAGGATCCAGGTTTGGTTCCTAGCACCCACAAGACAGCTTACAACTGCCTATAACTTCCGCCCTAGGGCTCCAATGTTCTCTTTGGCCTCCACAGCACTAGGCACACATGCTGTACACATGCAGGCAAAATGCCCATGCAGACATTAAACAAACAAACAAATGGCTGGCAAACTTTAGCTTAAATCAGTTTAAACAGTTATAACACTTACTCTTCTAGTTTTATATTGACTGAAAAAAACATGGTAAATGATAAGAACAAGAGCTATAAAGTATAATTATACTGAAACTAAAAGCCACACTCAGGACTTTTCAGACAACAAGAATATGAGGATCACTTTCTACCCTTATCTGTCAGAGCTTAGCCTGGCTCTGTGCTTGAAAACATTCCTGAGCTGTTTCTCCCCCAGAGTTCTTCCCATGACTACTTGTTTCCTTGTAGAGGTTCTCACAGAGGCTTCTGTTAACAATATTTGCTTTCACTAGAAAAGGGAATACATAGCAAAAGGAATGAAGATGCACCTACACAGAATATCAATAGCTGTACAGTGATGTACCTTGTTTCCCTTGCTAAATTCCCAGTACAGATTTTCATTAGAGAAGCAGTCCATTCTTTCCTCCCACACTCCACCTCTGAGTTCTACACCATTCATCTGAACTCCTTTAATACAGCACTCTAAGACTGAAAAGTCTATATTAGCCCTCAAACAACAACCCTGTTCTCAGTTTTATATAAGGTATTGCTACCAAATAAAAGGGTAAACACTAGAAAGTGACACATTTCTCTGAATTGCCCACTATCCTGGTTTTATAGTTTGTTGTTCATTATACTTTCAAAGTATGCTTTGGGGTTAAATTTAAAATCAACATTACAACATCATCAGAAAACAACTATCACAGATTAAAAAAGAACTTTCCATCAGTGTTAGATCATAGGCTCCTCTTCCATCTCAGTCTCCCCTACACTCTCAGCTCTCTCTGGGGCAGAGCGTTGATAAAGCATGCTGTGTGCTGCTCTTGCAGTCTCCTTCCTTGCAGCTGGAAAACACCCTTGAATTATAACTTTACTTTCAGTGCCTTGTGACTTCTGGCATGTAGGCTAGGTTACCATGTCATGGAACTTTATCCTCCCACCCTGAACATTCCCTTCGTTCCTTGTGTCCCTTGAGGCCTTGATGTTATCTCTTCTAATTGCCCTATCACTGCAGGGCCTCATCACTCATGAGTCTGTAAGGCTCTTAACAAAGGACAATTCAGTCCTTTTCCACAAACCTGCTTTCTAAAAAAGTTATATCTATTAGTATACCAACATAAGAGTACTTTAAAGGTGTTTTGCTTTTATAGTCATATAATGTCAGTAATACAGTCTACCAAATACCGATGTACCCTAAAAAAAAACAAAACAAAACAAAAAAAAAAAACAGGAAAAAAAAATTAAAGATTCCTCCCAAACCAAACCAACCAAACAAAAAACCAAACCTGTCTGCAGTGGCTAAGACCCTTGGTAATTAGAAGTTTGCCTGTGCTACATAACACGCATGTATACACATGCATGCACATTACATACCCCATGGGAAATATCAAACCAAGCCAACATGGAAAGTGAAGAAAGGAAGTAAGAATACATAAAATTATGGGTCAGGACAGTGCAATCTACAGCTAGGATATATAAGAATATGAATAATAACTAAAAAGCTCCCTTACCCTTCCATGTCATAAAGAGTTCATAAATGCAGTTGAAGGCAGGGCCAGCACCACTGTTTGGTGGGAACTAAGACTTTTTATGCTGAGTTTGTTTCTTGCTTATTTCATCCTAGTGGTTTTAAACTCTTACGTCCATCCTACCTCCTCTAGGAAGTTTGTGTGTGTGTGTGTTCTTTAAAGTTGTAGCTATGTCAATATCGGTTTTAGGTGCTTAAAATTTATATTAAAAGACAGATTACTGATTAGGTTCAAATTCAAAGAACTAGATATCTTTCTCCTGCTGTGAAGCTCTTCCCACTTTCTAGGAGGTGGGCCTCTGATACTAGGTGACTTGCATAGTGATCATCAGCTTCTTTAAACAGCCAGGTGAACATATGAGTAAGAATTTTTAAAAGGAGTGAAGTTTAAAGACACATCAAATAATCTCAGGAAAGAAGAACTTTAAAAAGCTACCCATGTGATATTGATGTTCAAGATTTGGCCTGTGGCCATTTCCCATCTAGGATGGGTTAATAATGTTACTAGAATATACCTTGTGAACTGAGATCAGAGCCTTTTCAAAAGCACTCATCGTAAAGGAAGGATCAATGCATAATGAACTTTCTCCAGTGGTAAAGAAGATAAGGGAGATACAGGTGACTCATTCCAGTGGATCTTTTTTTATTTTTACTAGGTTGATGTTTAATTACTACTACAAGTAGTGACACTTCTAGAGAACAGAAATGTGTATCGTATGAAAAGGGCTAAGTAGCAGTGTTGCTAGCAGTGGGATGCTCAGGAAACAGAGACTTTTTTTTTTTTTTTTTTTAATGATGAGACATACCATTGGAAACTGAAACAAACATTTGGAGAATTTACTAAAGATCTGAACTGACTTGGTAGTTAGGGAGCAATGTGCTCTTAAATATGAGTAGGTATAGTTAATGCACCTCTTTTGCACTTAAATAGGTGAAGCTGGAAGAAATTTGGGTTGTACAATGATATAAAATTAAGCCCATGGAAAACAACTGTGCTTAGATGTCAGACAGAGAACCAGGTGATCCTAGTTTGGATAGTTTTTCCTAGGCCTCGCACCTGTTTTCCCGATGTCTTTCTTGAAATCAAAGTGTGAGCAGCAATCGCATCAGCATCCTTGGTCTCCAGAATAAAGTCAGCTACACCAATGTAAAACCCCAATTCAACACACCAGAGTAAAGTGAAACATTTCTCCTTTTGCAATACCCATTTTAAGAAATATTTATTACTAATATAGTCTAATGCACCTCTATTTAGGCTTCTGAAGAATGTGACTAATGAGAAAACCACGTTGTTCAATCTGTCTCTCTTTTTTTTTATGTTCACATGGCTGTAATTTATTTTAAGATATATTTGTCCCTATTCATTTCAACATAATAACGCTGAGGGTAGTATTCTCCTACAGACTCCCTACAATGTGCTTCAGACCTTAAGCTGGCCTGGTCCTCCAAAAATATGGAACGCTTCACGAATTTGCGTGTCATCCTTGCACAGGGGCCATGCTAATCTCTGTATCGTTCCAATTTTAGTATATGTGCTGCCAAAGTGAGCACCAATCTGTCTCTTTAGCACCAACTCCACCTACCCCAGTAATCTAAACATTCATATTTCAGAATAACTGCTGTTTAAAAGAAAATGCTTTACTTACTTGTCTCCTACAATTCCCAGGTTGATTGTTGGGTAACCATGTTCCTGAATTGTTGCTAGAAGTGTTGATCGATTGCTATCCCGAATCTTTCCTGGTAAGAGATCATCTTCAGGATTTAGCAGCTACAATGTGAAAAAACAAATAAACCTCTGATTATTTTCTTAAGTAATGTTGCTATTCTATTATAATGGAAGAAATTAGATGTGAATTAGTTTAGTATCTGGTTATCTACGGCAGCATCCAGTATGTATAATTATGCTCAAAAGATTTTTGAATAAATATTGTAAGTAAAGGAGAATGGTAGTTGAACAGTGGGCCAGATTTCATACCAGCTTTGGCTATAATTTAGAAATAGTGTCAAGGAGAAACTGGACTTTCCTAGAAACTGATTACTATAGAATCCTATTTGGTCTGGAATACTACCTTCCAGTTCATCTTAAAATAATTTTTATATGGATGAGTATTTTGCATGCATTAATGTCTGTGCTTGTGTTCCTGGTGCCCGCAGAAGCCAGAAGATAGCACTGGATTCTCTGGAACTGGACTTAGAGGTGTTTGTGAGCTGCTGTGTGGGTTCTGGGTCAAACCTTGGTCCACAGAAAGGACAGCCAGTGCTCTTAACTACTGAGGCATTTCTCTAGCCCCCTTTCAATTCATCTGACAATGAGAAATATTTTCAAGTTTGAAGAGAAAAACCATTTGCTTTTTTTCTTTCAAGCTTTTTGGTCTGTTTTCTGAAGTGGAGTCAATATTATTAAAGAAAAAGTTCTTTGAAAGAAACATATTTTGTGTCTGAGATACAAACTTAAACAAGGAATAAAGACATATTCATTATCTGTCTGTCTGTTTCCATCCCCATCCCCAATTCCATTTCTCTGAGTTAATATCTACCAGTAGTGTCAACAAAACAGAAGAAAACTTACTTTATGTTAGGATGTTTTAATAAGGAATCAGCTTAGTCAGTATAGTAGGAACAACTTCAGACTAAATACAAATTACCTAAACTCTTGGCCTTAATGTTCTCATTTATAAAATGACTTTACAGCTACCCCGTAACTTACTTAAACTTGTCAGAATTTAAGTAACAGTTTATGTAGATAAACGTGATATATATCAATACTATCAATATATTACCAATATTACAATACTATACATTACTACATGGTATTATTAATGATATTAATATGCTATACTATGTTATTAATGGTTCAATAAATGTGATTATCTCTTCTCATGATCAGAATATTTACTTTCTCTTTGGTTCTCATACTGTCATTGCTAGGGGCTAGTTTACACCATACTTGTTTACAGTGTGAGCACAGACTCTTATGACTACAATGGACCCCTTAACCAACTATATACACACTGAAGAATAAGTATAAGTTATATTTTAAGGGCCAGTAAGATGGGTGTCAGTAAATTGTAGAGGAATTTTAATCCAGCAACATGGATGCTCTGGTAAGGGATCACATCCAAAGCTATAATCCAGCCAGAGTATAGACACACCCTGGATTATAGTATGATCTGGCTGGAATGCAGACATACCATTAGTACACACCTATAATTCCTAAAAATAAAGCTAAGGTTAGTTTGTAGAAGGAAACAGCAATGTTTGAAAGTGACATCTAATTAGGGGGAGACAAAATGATGAATCAGAGAAAGGTCTGATAGAATGAGTAAGAAGTAGGATATGACCAACTCTCATGAGAACCGCAGAGGAAGTGAGGCTACTTAAAAGCAGTAAGAGAGAAAAGACAGTGATGGTGTGTGTGTATGGCAGTTTTACCAGGATAGTTTTACAGACAGATTATACAAAGAATGAGCCAAACATAGGTGAAGATAGAACTAGCCAGAGAATGAGAAGGAACCAGAAGATTAGAACATATTGCCAAAGTTAGAATGAGATCAGGCAGAATAATTCAGTTGGAAATGGAGAGAAGCCAGATTGAATCAGTCAGCTTGTAAGATTAGATTTGTATGGAGGCTAGAAGCTTCCATGCCTAGGCCTAGGAATAGTTAGAATAGAGAAGGAAATGCTTTGGGCTCACTCACTCAGCCTAAGCCATGTATTCACACAGCTTGAGTGTGGCTCTAATATCATCACTTCATCTGAGGAAAGAAAAGCAACATTTACAGACCAAAGTCTGACAGCCAGAGTTTGGTCCTTGAAACTCATGTACAGGTAGAGGAGAGAAATGATTACAGCCGGGTGTGGTAGCACACGCCTTTAATCCCAGCACTCGGGAGGCAGAGGCAGGAGGATTTCTGAGTTCGAGACCAGCCTGGTTTACAGAGTGAGTTCCAGGACAGCCAGGGCTACACAGAGAAACCCTGTCTCCGGGAAAAAAAAAAAAAAAAAAGAGAACAAGAAATGATTACACAAAGTTGTACTTTTACCTTTACAAATACACCATGGTATGTATGTACCTCAACCCTCTCTGATAATAAATAAATAAAGAGAGAGAGAGAGAGAGAGAGAGAGAGAGAACCAGATACTTAAGTTTCAGAAATATATATATTTTTTAAGGTGCTAAGGATCACACTCAGGGCCCCATGTACTGAGCTTCAACCTCAGACCCAAAATACTACTTAGAAGTAGACTGAGAAGGCAGAAGGCAAGCCTACTATCTCAGAAACTTTGTTAATACATGGAATACCCAGGACAATAACCACCCTTTAATCTTCTTTCTGATTCATTAGAGATGTTATGTATCCAGAGTTTTGGCTTCATGTTAAGAAGTAGTGGTTTTGAAACTATTTCCTTATAAGGAAATTGGAAAACAACTCTGCTATGTTGTGTCACCTCTTCCCTTAAACACTACACTAATTTACCTTTATTGTATGCTATAGGATACTGTAACCTACCTTTACTGGCAGTGACTGGAAAACTGCTATTGCAGTGCTGATATAGATGAATTTTCTGATTCAATTAGCAAAAGTATTGGATTCATCAGCAAAAGTATTGGACTCAATACTTTAGCAAAAGTATTGGGCTATAACCTGCCTTTATAGAAAGAAAATTGTGTGCTTATATTATTATTATTGTTATTGGTATCTTATAGTATTTATTTTTGCCTATCTGTTATGTTTTGAAAATAGTTCCAGAAATAGTAGAATAGTTAGAGATAACTGGAAAAACAGTACTTTGTAAAACTGACATAATGAAATAATAGCTGGTTAAAAAAGGGGGTGGATATGTAGCAGAGGATGGCCTTGTCAGGCATCAATGAGAAGAGAGGCCCTTGGTCTTTGAAGGCTTGATGCCCGGTGTAGGGGAACACTCCATAGAAACAGGGGAAGGGGGAATGGAATAAGGGGTTTGCGAAGGGGAAACTGGGAAAGGGGTAACATTTGAAATGTAAATAAGTAAAATATCCAATATAAGAAAAACAAAACAAAACAAAAAAGTTAGGCGATTGCCATCACCATTTAGTCTTCTATTCTTTATTCTCTTCCCCCTTTACATTCACAAATAAATGAAATAAAGAAGAATGAATAAGGGGCTGGAGAGATGGCTCAGCAGTTAAGAGCACTGACTGCTCTTCCAAAGGTCCTGAGTTAAAATCCCAGCAACCACATGTTGCCTCATAACCATCTGTAATGAGATCAGATGCCCTTTTCTGGAGTGTCTGAAGACAGCTACAGTATACTTACATAGAACAAGTGAATACATCTTTACAGAAAAGAAAAAAGAAAGGAAAAAAGAAGAATGAATGAGAAAAAATGGGGTGATTTAAAATTCATTATTTTCAAAGAAGAATACAGAATTAAATGGAAGGCTTAATATATGAGAATAAACTCATAATTGTCCTCTTTACCACTTAATCCTATTTTCTGTTATATTTCTAGTTATATCAGAAATTAAAACATATTACAATTAAAATACAAAGGAAGGAAAAAATACAACTTTTTTTTGTATTGTCAATGGAAGTAACTTCTTAGCTTTTCAATATCCAACTTTTGGACATTAATTTTTTCCTTTGTAGTCTATTCTTTTCCCAAGATCTCAAAGACTAAATCCCCTTCTCCCTTCCTTCCTTTTTTCTTTCCTTACTTTCTTCCTTCCTTCCTTCCTTTTTGTTTGAAGACAGGATCTCACTGTACAACCTAGCTGGGAACTCTCTATATGGACCGGGCTGTTCTCAAATTACGGAGACCCCTCTGCCTCTCAAGTGCTTGGATTAAAGATGTGTGTCACTGTCCCTGGCTCTATTCTATTTTATTTCCAAATTTTCTTCTACTCTGTTACCAACATGTCCACAGCAATAGCCCAAGTCCCCAGTTCTAGGCATTCAGTATATTACATTTGAGTTTTGTAAAGTCTTACAAGTTGGTGTTCTGCCAAAAAACTTCTTTACTTCTGAGGAATGAAGTAGAAACATGAACTTCATGAACTTATGTGTAACTCTATACTAAACTACTATACCAAAGTGTGTAACTCAAATTATCAGAAGCAATATTGTTTTTAATACAAACTTATTTAGATATCTGTATTTTGACATAGATCATGAACAAATTTATTTAATTGTAGCTCCAAGTGAGCTAGAAGGTGTGAACGATTGTTCCAGAAAGTCACCTGCTTGGCAAATTTTTACCAGTCTCTTTTTGGACTGCCCTCACTAAATCTCCTTGAGAACTACCCAATAACCAACCCCAGTCCTCAAAATCAGGTATGTAAACTGTTGTAGCTCATTCCCTTTAAGTTACTACTAAGATTTTTTAATATGGTAGAAAAATACGTCATCTCAAAATATGCCACTTTGGTATAAAGATGATTTTTGATCTGAAGGCAACTGTGAAGCCTTAGAGCTTCTCAGCAAAGAGCAAGTACCAGGGCTCTTTGAGGCCAGGGGTGGTGCTGCAGACCTGCATGCCAGTGCTTGGGAGCTCAAGGTCATCACCCTTAGCCACTTAGAAGTTAGCTATATAAGACCTTGATTCAATACCTCCCCAAAACACATAAATCAATAAATGTGATAAGTTAAAGGAAAGGATTTAGGTAAAAAGTCATGTCACTAAGATTCTCTTTTTGGTTATGCTGCACTTCACTGAATTCCTTTAGTCTCTTTGTTCAGGGGCTATGGAGGCTAAATGTCCCCTCATGGCCTCACATACATTCGGACCACAGTTGGTAGTGTTGTTTAGGGCATTATGCAACTTTTTTAGATGTTTAGCATTGCTGGAGAAAGTAAACCACTGGGGGCCAGTTTTTTTTTTGGTTTTTGGTTTTTCGAGACAGGGTTTCTCTGTATAGCTCTGGCTGTCCTGGAACTCACTTTGTAGACCAGGCTGGCCTCGAACTCAGAAATCCGCCTGCCTCTGCCTCCCGAGTGCTGGGATTAAAGGCGTGCGCCACCACGCCCGGCTCTGGGGGCCAGTTTTGAGGTTTTATAGCCATACTTTACTTCCTATTTTCTTTCTCTGTTTCTGATGTGTAGATGATTATGTGATGAACTAGCTTTTTGTTCCTAGGGATTGTTGGCAAGCTTTTCCATCATTATACACTCTAGCCCTCTAGAACTGTATGCTAAAACAAACCCTTAAATTGCTTTTGCTCATGGTATTTTATCACAGCAATAGAAAAGTAACAAATACAGATTTTTCTATGTTAACGAATTCACTCATTTTGAATTATGATATTTTGGTTGAACTCCCAAAATTAGTTATTTTTGTCATAAAATATGGACCTTAGGACATTTTGTTTGTTTGATTGGATATGTGCTAATTTTTTCCCTCAGTGAAGAGCTGCTAGAGTTTCCATTTGATGCTAATAAGCATCTTATCTACCAACTGACTATATTTATATCTGTTACTAAGATTTTTTTATTAATCTATAAATCATTTATTTTATTTGAGAAACTGGACTGGAGAGAGATTTCTTTACCCATTCTAGATTGTTAAATTTTAGGGTTTAATGTTGAGAGTTTAATTTTTATGTTTAGCCAATGAATTCATACATTCATCAAATACTGAACTAACTATTGGTGTTAACTTTAGCTTGTTTGGTCATGTATTTATTTCTAAAAGACATTCTTTCATCAAGGATAAGTGCAGCACTTGGGAGTACTTTTAACATGACTATAATATTCACACAAAAATACTTTTAGAACAAAAGGGAAATATAATTTTAGATATTCAATGATTAGCATTTTATTGTTATGCAAGACATCAAAAGGAAGTCTGCAAAGAAAGGTAAAAGTTCTTTTGCTAAATCCTTATGAAGAAAATCGGTCTTAATTTTCCTAAAAGGCAAATCCACTTAGTTTATCATAAGAGACCTCCCACTATTTCTGTTCTTCAGTCTTAATGAATTCATCACATACCTAAGACTTGCTTTCTCATACATTGAAATGGCATTGCCTGCATGTAAGACTTCTATGTAAAGCGAAGGTTATAACTTTTTGTTATGGTAACTATTTTCATCTCCCTTTCAAGCAGCAGCTCTTTTATACACCTTAACTTTTCTTTCTCCATTTTCTAGAAAATTTACTAGTTGCACAAACTAATTTGATGATATATGTACACCATAGAACACCCACACCAACTAGATTAACACACACACACACACACACACACACACACACACACACACACAGTCAGATTATAAACTGAAGATATTTTTCTTCAAATAGCTTTTACTTATCTGAGAAAAATATAAGGTTAGCCTAACTCCCCTGGCTACTTGGTTATAAAGTAAGACAAGACAAGAAAGAGGAATATTTACCACTTTTAAACATAATTTAAGGTTATTAAGCATAAAACATTGGTTTAGGGCAATTCATGGAAGATAGTCAGACAGTCAAGTGCTAGAGTTTGGATCCCTAGCACCCATGTTAAACAAACAAACAAAAACAACAATAAGAAACAAGTGTGGCTCCTCAGCAAAAGCTTGTAATCTCAGTGGTGGTTGAGCTCTAGCTTTAGTAAGAGACCCTATCTCAACAAAAACAAACAAACAGACAAACAAACAAACAAACAAACAAAACCCTCGCCCCCAAGGGGCGAGGAACAACCCAGCAGGTAACAGCCCTTGATGCTCTTCCAAAGGATATAAGTTCAGTTCCTGGAATCCTTATTGGGCATCTCATAACCACCTATAACTCCAGCTCCATGGGAATCCAACAATATCTTCTGAGCTCCAAGAGCACCCACAGAAACAGATAGATATAAATAAAAATAAATCTAAAAAAAAGTTCCTATATGTATGTGTGCATGTATGCATGCAAGTGTGATCACCCATATGGGTAAGTATGATAATGGCCTGAAGTAAAGAAAAGCCAACACATTTTTGAATGACTGAATTAATGAAAAAATGAACATAAGTAGTCAAATTAGGCTATGAAAGACTAAACAATAAACATAGTCAGTATTGGTGACAGTATAGAAAAAAGAATTTTCCAATATTTAAGAGAAGGCAAATAATATGATGCTTTTGGAGGCAATTAAGTAACACATGATTTAATGTTTTTAAAATAAAGCATTTACTTTATTTAGGCTATGACTAAGGCTATGACTTAAACAGAAAAATGGGATATTCAAATCAATCTGAATGTTCATTATAGCATTATCTATGCTACCAATAAAAGTGGGAAACAAATTTAATGTCTTATAATAGACAACTGATTAATATAAGGAACTTGTAATAGAGAATGGTTATATAGGTTCTGGTTTCTGTGTGCACCCTGGAGCTGACCCTGATTCACAGCTCTCCATACACAAATCCCGATGGGAGAGAGCAGGTCTCCCAGGAGTGCTGATACACCTGAGAGCACAGATGAGAACACCACTTCTGCTCAGATACCTGGCCCAAGAGGGATCCACCCAGAGCCATCAGGTCACAGGAACCAAGAAACAGCTGGGGACAGGATCCTTACAATTTCCATCTGCACCCCTAAGCTGACCCTGAGCCATACCTATCCATACCCAAATACTTCCTGGAGAGAACTGGTCCCCAGGAGTCCAGGCACAGAGGCTTATAGGAGGGACAAGCCACAGTCAGAGACTGAAAGACCAGCTAACACCACAGATAACCAGATGGCAAGAGTCAAGGGCAAGAACATAAGTAACAGAAATCAAGGCTACTTGGCATCATCAGAACCCAGTTCTTCCACCACAGTGAGTCCTGGATACCCCAACACACTGAAAAAGCTAGGCTCTAATTTAAAATCACATCTCATGATGATGATAGAGGACTTTAAGAAGGACATAAATAACTTCCTTAAAAAAATACAGGAGAGCCGGGCAGTGGCGGCGCACGCCTTTAATCCCAGCACTTGGGAGGCAGAGGCAGGCGGATTTCTGAGTTCGAGGCCAGCCTGGTCTACAAAGTGAATTCCAGGACAGCCAGGCTATACAGAGAAACCCTGTCTCGAAAAACCAAAAAAGAAAAAAAACCAAAAAACAAAAACAAAACAAAACAAAAAAAAACCAGGAGAGATTCTGGTCGGGGCCACCCCCCATCATCTTCTTTCTGAGCCCAGTGGAGGCCTCTAAGGGCTCCAGAGTGCTCTCCACGCCGCAGGACCTTGGGATCACCTCTAGATTACAGGTGAGTGGAACGCAACATCAGCTCCAAAGAATCGAGGAGGGTCTTGTGCCAGCAGGAACAGGGACAAAGGAACCCCGCCTGACCAGAGGCTGGGATTTATTCTGGTTGGGGCCAGGCCCGTCATCTTCTGTGTGAACCTGGCCGAGGGTGTCTAGGGCACCAGAGGACTCTCCACACCGTCGGACCCCTAATACACCCAGGACTTCCAGATTACCTGAGAGCACGTGGGCAATAGAAGCAACATAACTTCTTGGTCAGGGTCCTGTAGGGCCTAAATCCTCAGCCAGGAGGCAGAGCTGAGACCCAGAACCCTAGGCACATTCCTTGCCAGAGGAGAGTTGGCTTACAGGGAGAGTTCTGACCCCAAAACTCAGGAGGTAGACCAGAGCTCCAGACTGCTGGACGCCTGCCCTGAAAGAGGAGAGCTTGCCTGCCGAGAGTGCTCTGACTACTGGAACTCAGGAGAGAGTTGGACTCCCAGGAGTGCTGTCAGAGGCTAAAAGAATCACAGGAGGATCAAACTCCAACCAGAGACAGCTTGAACATTAACACCAGGGACTTCCAGATGGCGAAAGGCAAACGTAAGAATCTTACTAACAGAAACCAAGAACACTGGGCATCATCAGAATCCAGTACACCCACCACAACGAGTCCTGGATACCCAAACACACCTGAAAAGCAAGACACGGATTTAAAATCATATCTCATGATGGTGGTAGAAGATTTTAAGAAGAACATTAATAACTCACTTAAAGAAATACAGGAGAACACTGCTAAACAGGTAGAAGCCCTTAAAGAGGAAACACAAAAATCCCTCAAGGAGTCACAGGAGAATACTGCTAGACAAGTAGAAGCCCTTAAAGAGGAAACACAAAAATCCCTCTAGGAATCACAGGAGAACACTGCTAAGCAGGTAGAAGTTCTTAAAGAACTACAGGCAAACACTGCTAAACAGGTAGAAGAAACACAAAAACCCCTTAAAGAATTACAGGAAAACACAACTAAACAGGCAATGGAATTGAACAAAACCATCCAAGATCTAAAAATGGAAGTAGAAAAAATGAAGAAAACCGAAAGGGAGACAACTCTGGAGATAGAAACCCTAGGAAAGAAATCAGGAACCACATATGTGAGCATCAGCAACAGAATACAAGAGATGGAAGAGAGAATAGAATCTCAGGTGCAGAAGATTCCATAGGGAACATGGACAAAACAATAGAATAAAATGCAAAATGCAAAAAGATCCTAACTCAAAACATCCAGGAAATCCAGGACACAATGAGAAGACCAAACCTTTAGATAATAGGAGTAGATGAGAATGAAGATTTTCAACTTAAAGGGCCAGCAAATATCTTCAACAAAATTATAGAAGAAAACTTCCCATACCAAAAGAAAGAGATGCCCATGAACATACAAGAAGCCTACAGAACTCCAAATAGACTGGACCAGAAAAGAAATTCCTCCCAACACATAATAATCAAAACAACAAATGCACTAAATAAAGATAGAATATTAAAAGCAGTAAGGGAAAAAGGTCAAGTAACATATAAAGGCAGGCCTATTAGAATTACTCCAGACTTCTCACCAGAAACTATGAAAGCCTGGACACATGTTATACAAACACTAAGAGAACACAAATGCCAGCCCAGGTTACTATACCCAGCAAAACTCTCAATTACCATAAGTGGAGAAACCAAAGCATTCCATGATAAAACCAAATTCACACAATATCTTTCCACGAATTCAGCCTTTCAAAGGATAATAAAGGGAAAACACCAACACAAAGATGGAAACTACACCCTAGAAAAAGCAAGAAAGTTATCCTTTAACAAAACTAAAAGAAGACAGCCACAAGAACAGATTCTCAACTTTAACAACAAAATGACAGGAAGCAACAATTTTCTTTGATTTCTCTTAACATCAGTGGACTCAATTCCCTAATAAAAAGATGTAGACTAACAGACTGGCTATACAAACAAGACCCAACATTTTGAGGAAACCCACCTCAGGGATAAAGAAAGACATTACCTCAGAGTAAAAGGCTGGAAAACAATTTTCCAAGCAAATGCTCAAAGGAAACAAGTTGGAGTAGCCATTCTAATATCCAATAAAATTGACTTCCAACCCAAAGTTATCAAAAAAGACAAGGACGAGCACTTCATAGTCATCAAAGGTAAAAATCTACCAAGATGAACTCTCAATTCTGAATATCTATGCACCAAATGCAAGGGCAGCCACATTCATTAAGAAACTGTAGTAAAGCTCAAAGCTCACATTACACCTCACACAATAATAGTGGGAGACTTTAACACCCTACTCTCACCAATGGACAGATCCTGGAAACAGAAACTAAACAGAGACACAGTAAAACTAAAAAGTTATGAAACAAATGGATTTAACAGATATCTACAGAACATTTCATCCTAAAACAAAAGGATATACCTTCTTCTCAGCACTTCATGGTACCTCCTCCAAAATTGACCATATAATCGGCCTCAACAGATAAAAAATATTGAAATTATCCCATGCATCCTATCAGATCACCACAGACTAAGGCTGATCTTCAATAACAACATAAATAATAGAAAGCCAACATTCATGTGGAAACTGAACAACACTCTACTCAATGATAAATTGGTCAAGGAAGAAATAAAGAAAGAAATTAAAGACTTTCTAGAGTTTAGTGAAAATGAAGCCACAACATACCCAAACTTATGGGACACAATGAAGACAGTCCTAAGAGGAAAAATCATAGCCCTGAGTGACTCCAAAAAGAAACTAGAGAGAACATACACTAGCATCTTGACAGCACACCTAGAAGCTCTAGAACTAAAGGAAGCAAATTCACCCAAGAGGAGTAGATGGCAGGAAATAATCAAACTCAGGGCTGAAATCAACCAAGTAGAAACAAAAAGAACTATTCAAAGAATCAACCAAACCAGGAGCTGGTTCTTTGAGAAAATCAACAAGATAGATAAACCCTTAGCCAGACTAACTAGAGGGCACAGGGACAGTATCTTAATTAACAAAATCAGAAATGAAAAAGGAGACATAACAATGGAACCTGAAGAAATCCAAAACATCATCAGATCCTACTACAAAAGGCTATACTCAACAAAACTAGAAAACCTGGATGAAATGGACAACTTCCTAGACAGATACCAGGTACCAAAGTTAAGCCAGGATCAGATTAACAATCTAAACAGTCCCGTTTCCCCTAAAGAAATAGAAGCAGTCATCAATAGTCTCCCAAGGAAAAAAAGTCCAGGACCACATGGATTTAGTGCAGAGTTCTATCAGACCTTCAAAGAAGACTTAATTCCAACTCTCCTCAAACTATTCCACAAAATACAAAGAGAAGGTACTCTACCAAATTCATTCTATGAAGCCACAATTACTCTGATATGTAAACCACACAAAGATCCAACAAAGAAAGAGAACACGAGACCAATTTCCCTCATGAATATCGATGCAAAAATAGTCAATAAAATCCTCGCAAAACGAATCCAAGAGCACAACAAAAGGATCATCCATCATGACCAAGAAGGCTTCATCCTAGGAATGCAGGGATGGTTTAATATATGGAAATCCATCAACGTAATCCACTATATAAACAAACTCAAAGACAAAAACTACATGATCATCTCAATAGATGCTGAGAAAGCATTTGACAAAATCCAATACCCTTTCATGATAAAAGTCTTGGAAAGATCAGGAATTCAAGGCCCATACCTAAACATAATAAAGGCAATATACAGCAAACCAGTAGCCAACATCAAAGTAAATGGAGAGAAACTCGAAGCAATCCCACTAAAATCAGGGAGTAGACAAGGCTGCCCACTTTCTCCTTACCTATTCAATATAGTACTTGAAGCCCTAGCCAGAGCAATTCGACAACAAAAGGAGATCAAGGGGATACAAATTGGAAAGGAAGAAGTTAAAATATCACTGTTTGCAGATGATATGATAGTATATATAAATGACCCTAAAAATTCCACCAGAGAACTCCTAAACCTGATAAACAGCTTTAGTGCAGTAGCTGGATATAAAATTAACTCAAACAAATCAATGGCCTTTCTCTACACAAAGGATAAACGGGCTGAGAAAGAAATTAGGGAAACAACACCCTTCATAATAGTCACAAATAATATAAAATACCTCAGTGTGACTCTAAGTAAGGAAGTGAAAGATCTGTATGACAAGACCTTAAAGTCCCTGAAGAAAGAAATAGAAGATCTCAGAAAATGGAAAGATCTCCCATGCTCATGGATTGGCAGGATTAATAGAGTCAAAATGGCTATCCTGCAGAAAGCAATCTACAGATTCAATGCAATCCCCATCAAAATTCCAACTCACTGAGATTGAAAGGGCAATTTGCAAATTCATCTGGAATAATAAAAAACCTAGGATAGCAAAAACTATTCTCAACAATAAAAGAACCTCTGGGGGAATCACCATGCCTGACATTAAGCTGTACTACAAAGCTATTGTGATAAAAACTACATGGTACTGGTACAGCGACAGACAGATAGATCAATGGAATAGAATTGAAGACCCAGAAATGAATCCACACACCTATGGTCACTTGATCTTTGACAAGGGAGCTAAAACCATCCAGTGGAAAAAGGACAGCATTTTCAACAAATAGTGCTGGCACAACTGGCAGTTATCATGTAGAAGAATGCGAATTGATCCATTCTTATCTCCTTGTACAAAGCTCAAGTCTAAGTGGATCAAAGACCTCCACATAAAACCAGAGACACTGAAATTTATAGAGGAGAAAGTGGGGAAAAGCCTTGAAGATATGGGCACAGGGGAAAAATTCCTAAACAGAACAGCAATAGCTTGTGCTGTAAGGTCAAAAATGACAAATGGGACCTTATAAAACTGCAAAGCTTCTGTAAGGCAAAAGACACTGTCAGCAAGACAAAAAGGCCACCAACAGATTGGGAAAGGATTTTTACCAATCCTAAATCTGATAGGAGACTAATCTCCAACATCTACAAAGAGCTAAAGAAGCTGGACTCCATTAAAAAATGGGGTACAGAGCTAAATAAAGAATTCTCAACTGAGGAATTCCGAACGGCTGAGAAACACGTGAAAAAATGTTCAAAATCCTTAATTATCAGGAAAATGCAAATCAAAACAACCTTGAGATTCTACCTCACACCAGTCAGAATGGCTAAGATAAAAAATTCAGGTGACAGCAGATTTTGGCGAGGATGTGGAGAAAGAGAAGCATTCCTCCAGTGCTGGTGGGATTGCAAGCTGATACAACCACTCTGGAAATGTGTCTGGTGGTTCCTCAGAAAATTGGACATAGTACTACCAGAGGATCCAGCAATACCTCTCCCGGGCATATACCCAGAAGATGTTCCATCTGGTAATAAGAATACATGCTCCATTATGTTCATAGCAGCCTTATTTATAATAGCCAGAAGCTGGAAAGAACCCTGATGTCCCTCAACAGAGGAATACAGAAAATGTGGTACATTTATACAATGGAGTACTATTCTGCTATTAAAAAATGAATTTATGAAATTCTTGGGCAAATGGATGTATTTGGAGGATATCATCTTTAGTGAGGTAACCCAGTCACAAAAGAAGTCATTAGATATGTACTCACTGATAAGTGGATATCAGCCCAGAAACTTAGAATACCCAAGATACAATTTGCAAAACACAAGAAAATCAAGAAGGAAGACTAGCGTGTGGATACTTCATTCCTCCTTTGAATAGGAAACAAAATACCCATGAAAGGAGTTACAGAGACAACGTTTGGAGCTAAGACGAAAGGGTGGACTATCCAGAGACTACCCCACCCAGGGATCCGTCCCATAATCAGTCACCAAACTCAAACACTACTGCATAGGACAGCAAGAATTTGCTGAAGGGACCCTGATATAGCTGTCTTGTATGAGGCTATGCCAGTGCCTGGCAAATACAGAAGTGGATGCTCACAGTCATCTATAGGATGGAAAACAGGGCTCCCAATAGAGAAGCTAGAGAAAGTACCATAGGAGCTGGAGGGGACTGCAACCCTGTAAGAGGAACAACAATACGAACTAACCAGATCCCCCAGAGCTCGTGTGCCTAGCTGCATGTGTAGCAGAAGATGGCCTAGTCGGCCATCATTGGGAAGAGAGGCCCCTTGGCATTGCAAACTTTATGTGCCCCAATACAGGGGAAGGCCAGGGCCAAGAAGTGGAAGTGGGTGGGCAGGGGAGCATGGCGGGGGGAGGGTATAGGGAACTTTTGGGATAGCATTTAAAATGTAAATTAAGAAAATATCTAATATAAAAAATTTGGAAAAAAAAAAGATGTTACAGATTCTAAGAGAACACAAATGCCAGTCCAGGCTACTATAACCAGTAAAATTCTCAATGACCATAGATGGAGAAACCAAGATATTCCATGACAAAACCAAATTTACACAATATCTCGCTACAAAATCCAGCCCTACGGATAATAGATGGAAAACTCCAACCCAAGGAGGGAACTACACCCTAGAAAAAGCAAGAAGTAATCTTTCAACAAACCTGTAGTGGCTATTCCTGGTTGTCAACTTGACTATAATTGGAATGAACTACAGTCCAGAACTGGAAGGGTCACCAGTGATCCTAACCTGGAGGCTGGGAGATAGAAGCTTCTGACCTGGATCTTGGTATGGAGATCTTGAAGACAGGGAGATCTCTGAGTTCAAGGTCATCTGGGATTAAAGGTGTGGTGGCACACACCTTTAATATGTGCTATACCTTCTGCTGGAGTGTGGTGTCCCTTCCCCATCAGCATTGCTGATGCCAAGACCAAGCCTAGAGGAGTCGTGCTGCATTTGGATACTTTTATTTCTAATTAATAGATAAATAAGATACGCATATGCCATTTGAAACCTTTCAAGCATTCCAGTTATAATTACTCCGTAAGAGAAACAACTAAAGGTGTTATTGCCTATGTTAAAATTTTTTTAGGTGTTTGGCATTCAGATTTATACGAATACTGGAGCTGACTTTAATAGTGAGCCATTTAAATAATTTAATGTTGTCCATGTTACAGAGAATTTTAATATTTCTCTAAGATAAAAAAAAATTTTTTTTGGCTTTTAAAATTTAATATTTAAAAAACAGGGGCAGGCAGCTACCCGCCCCCCCCCCCCAGGACATAAAAAGTATTGCTTTAAACTTTTGTAGACTGTTATTAAAGATCAGTCTGTGGTGGATTGGCATTAGATTAATTACTTGGGCCATGGTAAAATGGAAGGACCCGTTAAGGTATTAATGAACAGGGTCCAAAGACTCTAAAAGAATCTAGAAAGAGAGAGAGATTAGGTTTTTCTCCACAGCATACTGCAGAAACTGACAACAAGGATTCGTTCAACAGCTGCTGACATTTAAGTTCATTACTGCCCTGATTGCTACTTCAAGAAGACTGAATGGGGCACATACTTTTAACTTTTAACTGGTCCCAGTTGAGAAAGGCTTAGCTGCCTTACATTATATGTGCTTAACTTTATGGGACAGAGTACATGAGAGAATGTGAAACTTAACTTTAAAATCTCGCTAATAAGAAGGAGTTATAATGATTTTTCGGTGTCTTCAATGTGACTAGTTAGTCTTAAAGATTTATTTTATTTATTATATGTAAGTACACTGTAGCTGTCTTCAGACACTCCAGAAGAGGGTGCCAGATCTCGTTAAGGATGGTTGTGAGCCACCATGTGGATGCTGGGATTTGAACTTATCACCTTTGGAAGAGCAGTCAGGTGCTCTTACCTGCTGAGCCATCTCACCAGCCCGTGACTAGTTAGTCTTACAATCTTAAACTGGTCTAGGAATTATTCCTATATGAAATTCTCCTATTAAGATTGTTAAAGAATTTCTCAACCATTAAGGTTAACTTGGAACTTAATCTATTCTATATAAAAAACAGTCTTAGCGGGGCGTGGTGGCACACGCCTTTAATCCCAGCACTTGGGAGGCAGAGGCAGGCGGATTTCTGAGTTCGAGGCCAGCCTGGTCTACAGAGTGAGTTCCAGGACAGCCAGAGCTACACAGAGAAACCCTGTCTGGAAAAACCAAAAACAAACAAACAAACAAACAAACAAACAAAAAACCAACAAAAAAACCCAACAGTCTTTATGCTGATTCTCCAAGCCACCTATTCTACACCCGAAGGCCAGAGCCTAAGCTTGGTGGTTGTTAATTTACAACTGAATAAAGACTTCCCCCCTACCCAAGGAGCTGAAGGGGTCTTCAACCCTATAGGTGGAAGAATAACCATGAACTAACTAGTACCCCCTGGGCTCGTGTCTCTAGCTGCATATATAGAAGAGGATGGCCTAGTTGGCCATCAATGGGAAGAGAGGCCCCTTGGTTATGCAGTCTTTATATGCCCCAATACAGGGGAACGCCGGGGCCAAGGGGTGGGANACCCCTTAGTCTCATTCCAGCCTTGGGCCGTCTCCCCAGAAAACCCAGTCTATTCTATAGGGTTCAAACTGCGGGCAGCTCGGACCCCTACACTCGAGACCATATAAGGACATTGGAAGAAGGGAGTCTCACTCTAGCTCTTTCGCCTGCTTGCTGTGTAGGACTGAGCAACTGCTAGATCCTTGGACTTCCATTCATAGCTACTACTGAACCATTATTGGGAATTGGATTGCAGACTGTAATTCATCAATAAATTCCTTTACTATATAGAGACTATTTATAAGTTCTATGACTCTAGAGAACCCTGACTCATACAAAAGCCAAAAGAAGATAGCCACACAAACATACTTCTACCTCTAACAACAAAAATAACAGGAAGCAGCAATCACTATTCCTTAATATCTCTTAACATCAATGGACTCAATTCCCCAATAAAAAGACATAGACTAACACACTGGATATTCCAGAGAACCAAATAACCCCATCAAAAAATGGGGAAGAGAGCTAATAGAGAGAATTCTCAACTGAGGAAACTGGAATGGCTGAGAAGCACCTAAAGGTATGTTCAACATCCTTAGTCATCAGGGAAACGCAAATCAAAACAACCCTCAGATTCCATGTCACAGCAGGCAGAATGGCTAAGATCAAAAACTCAGGTGACAGCAGATGCTGGTGAGGATGTGGAAAAAGAACACTCCTTTATTGCTGGTGGGATTGCAAGCTAGTACAGACACTCTGGAAATCAGTCTTGTGGTTCCTCAGAAAAGTACTACCTGAGGACCCAGCTATACCACTCCTGGGCATGTACCCAGAAGATGCTCCAACATGTAATAAGGAGACATGCTCCACTATGTTCTTAGCAGCCTTATTTATAATATCCAGGAGCTGGGAAGAATCCAATTGTCCCTCAACAGAGGAATAGAATCAGAAAATATTGTGCATTTACACAATGGAGTACTACTCAGCTATTAAACACAGTGACTTCACAAAATTCACTGGCAAATGGATGGATTTAGAAAATATCCTGAGTGAGGTAACTCAGTCACAAAAGAATACACATGGTATGTACTGACTGATAAGTGGATATTAGGCAAAGAACCTGGAATACCCACGATACAACTCATAGACCACATGAAGCTCAAGAGGAAAGAAGACCAAAGAGTGGATGCTTCAGTGCTACTTAGAAGGGGGAACAAATAATCAAGGGAAGTAGAGGGTGGGAGAGACTTGGGAGGAATAGAGGAGGGGGAGAAAAAAAGAATGGCAGAATCAGGTATGGGAGGAGTTGGAGATGTACAAAAAGGGTCAGGAAATTGAACAGAGGCATGTAGCAATGGGTGGATTGAAAACTGGGGGTAGCAGAAAGTCTTAGATGGCAGGAAAGCAAGAGCCTCCCAGGACCCCATAGGGGATGGCATTAGGTGAAATACCCCACAAAGGGGAGGGAGAACCATTGCAACCATATCCAGAGGTTCAGCATGGCCCCCTAGTTGAGGGATGGGGCCACCACCTATCTCCAAAATTTTAACCCAGAATTGCTCCTGTCTAAAGGAAATACAGGGACAAAGAGTGGAACAGAAACTGAAGGAAAGGCCACCCAGAGACTGCCCCACCTGGGGTTCCATCCCACATGTAGACAACAAACCCAGAAACTATAATGGATGCCAAGAAGTGCTTGCTGACAGGAGCCTGATATAGCTGTCTTCTGAGAGGCTCTGCCAGATCCTGACCAATACAGAAGAGGATGTTCGCGGCCAACTATTGGACTGTGCACAGGGACCCCAATGGAGGAATTAGGGGAAGGAATGAAGGAGCTGAAGGGGCCTTATTTGGCATCAATGAGAGGGGAGGCCCTTGATTCTGTGTAGGCCTGATGCCCCAGTGTGGAGGAATGCTAGGGCTGTGAGGCGGGAGTGGGTGGGTGAGTTGGGGAGCATCCTCATAGAAGCAGGGTAAGGAGGAATGGGCTAGGGGGGGTTGCAGAAGGGAAACTGGGAAAAAGGATTACATTTGAAATGTGAACAAATAAAATATCCAGTTTTAAAAAAATCATAAAAACCCTGTTATTTAGCCATCAAAGATGGATTACAGATATGAAGGAAACTTGTGACTTGCTATTATGAGGTATAATAGCACTTTGAGTACTGTCAGTTATATATATATATATATGGCTAGGATTACACACATACTTATATGGGTGAGTAATCAGACTGAAGGACTACATAGCAAAATGCTAGCAGTTGTTTCAGTTTTCTTTTGCTCTATACTAGAATATAAACTTCATAAGGATAGACTGTTGTCTTTTTCATTTATTATTACATTCCTACAATTGAAGTGGTATGTGGAATATTACTTAGTATACACTAAATAAATGGACACTGACATATTTATCTAGTTTTCTAAATAAACTTACTATATTTCAAAAGAGATCAATATATACTCAAAAGAATTAAAGCAGGAACTTGAAGAACTATATTTGCTTTCTAATATATCCATATAGCAAAAAGGTATAAGCAGCTCATTTCAAATGTCTGATTGTAAAAAGGAAGGGAAATTTGTGCCCATGTTGCAGCCTGTAGAACATTTTGTTATATGAAATGGCCAATACAAAAAGAAATACTCTAGGATCACAATCATATGATGTACTTTAGAGGTCAAATTCCTTGAGACAGAAGGTAGAATGGTGGTTCTTAGGGGTTGGGGAGAGGAGAAATGGAGAGCTGTAAAATGGATATAGAGTTTCAGTTATGTATGAATAAAATACATTTTTTTGAGAAAGAGAGAAAAAGAAAAAGGAGAGAGCAAGAAGTTGGGTGGGTAAGAAGGCAGGAAGGGTGTTGGGTGATATTATTTTTTGATAAAATATATTTTATGATAAAATTTTATGATAAAATATATCATATATGATAAAATTTTATGATATATTTTATGATAAAAATACTTTAGGAGCAACAACAACAACCACCACCAAACCAAACCATTTCTGGCAATCGGAATGAGGGTAGCCAGGTTTAGTAGTTCACTGTTTTGACCTCAGCACTCAGGAGGCAGGCAGATCTCTGTGAGTTCAAGGCCCTCCTGGTCTACATAGAGAGTTCCAGGCCACCCAGGGATGGTACCTGGTGAAGTCAACTATGGAAGACAGTGTGTAGGTTCCTCAAAAAATTGAAATTAGAATTATGCGATCCAGCTCTACCACTTTACTGGAATGACTAAATCAGGAAACCACAGATAAGATAGGCTAGCCATGATACCTAAATCAGTCACTTATTTTCTATAATGGATGGGCCCTCATTTCAGCAACAATATACACAAATCATTTCATTGGACTAGGTACTGTGCATGCACAGTTTGCTATCTATAGCATGCAGCTAACATTCTTTTTTTGTATTAAGAGTGTAGAAAGGACATTGGCTATTTTTCACCCTACAAATGAAAGAGAACAATTTCTTAACCTGCAGTTTCTAGTTCTAACCCATCTTCTATACCTGAACTATGCCAAGGCCAACTTATTATTTCTTTGTTACAGAAATGTGGTCCCATGTTAAGAACCATAATCTACAATGTTCCATTTATGACAGATAGCAGATATCAGGAAGGGTTTTATTTTATAAGCTCTCCTTTATTATATTTGTCTATTATTATATTTTGTCTATTATAATATTATTATATTGTCTTTATTATATTTGTCTATTTATTTACCTCATTCCCTGTTGACATAACGGCAACCACTGGAAACTTATTAACTTCCACTTCTGTGACACCCACAGTTGCAAGGAGACCAATCTCTGAAGGGCCCATATGGGTTCCTTTGGCCAAAACACACTCCCCTCTCTTAATGTCATGGCCGATGGGTCTGAAAGTCAGAACAGAACCATAAGCATTATGGCTAAGATTAACATTTTTCTCTACTCAGAGGGAAACTTTAGTATCAGAGAGGAGACAATCAGGGGAAAAAAGGTTCAGAAATGAGTCAGGAGCCAAATAATGAGTTATATCACACTACAGAAGACAAAATAGAAATATCTATGATTGCTAAACAGAAATGTTACATTTGAGGTTACTTTATATATAATTTTTTATTGTATTATAGGTAAAAGCACTAATTTAAAACCTTCTCTGATATGAGGCAAAAACTTATATGAAAATATCTAGCAGCATTAACAGAGGTCCATAGCTGGTTAGCTCTGTGATAAGGAGAATGATGTTAATCTAGACACCTTAGGTTGATCCCAATCTGAGGCTACTTTCTTGTTGGTATGTGTACCTCAGCCTGCTGCCATAAAGCTGGGAGAAGCATAGCTTTGTTACTTTGTAGTGCAACAAAAATAATTCAAATTATGCATAGAAACCTCATCTTTAAATGTAAACAACAGATTATTACATTATTAAGGGTAGTTGAAGAGAGTGTACTATCAGCTACTTGTATAGACACATAATCATTTCTATTCCAATTTCTGGATAATCTACGGGTTAGGACTCAGTAATTTTGGATTGGCTAGAAGAAGAATTAACTATTAGTATATATATTTAAAACTATACCCTTTTCTCATGTTGGTTTTGATAATTTTATACATCTTTACTCTTTTCATTTAAAAAGCAGGATAGACATGGGATATAAAATCTAGAAACTTCTGTTAAAGCTTGAGAAAAAAATAGCTAGTTGATATAGCTGTGGGTTTATGTTCTCCTGAGTTCATGATCAGGTAGAAGCACAAGTGGGTTATACATTCTGAATATCTGAACTTACCGGATATCTTGGCCTGGCCGGGCTTGCACCAGAATTCGTACTTCAAGTTCTTCAGTACCCTATAATTAGAGCAGGTGATATAATTTCAAGTAATGTAGTCTAATACCGTCTATATAGCCTATATAATTTTTGATCAATAGGAGTGAGCTTCTCTGATACTTTATCATCAGACAGGCCCATATAGAAATATATACAAATACAGAGGCGCAGAAAACCATTTGCTAACTCTTTGAAAAAAATCAGTGTGAACTTTTTTTCATATGTTATATTTTTTTATTAGATAATTTCTTTATTTACATTTCAAATGTTATCCCCTTTCCTAGTTTCCTCTCCAAAAATCCCCTATTCCCTCCCCCCTCCCCCTGCTCCCCAACCAACTCACTCCTATTCCCAGTCTTGGCATTCCTCTATACTGGGGCATAGAACCTTCACAAGACCAAGCGCCTCTCCTCCCACTGATGACCAACTAGGCCATCCTCTTCTACATATGCAGCTAGAGACACGAGTCCCACCATGTGTTTTCTTTGATTGGTGGTTTAGTCCCAGGGAGCTCTGGGGTACTGTTTAGTTCATATTGTTGTTCCTCCTATAGGGCTGCAAACCCCTTCAGCAGCTTGGGTACTTTCTCTAGCTCCTTCATTGGGGACCCTGTGCCCCATCCAATGGATGACTGTGAGCATCCACTTCTGTATTTGCCAGGCACTGGAAGAGCCTCTCAGGAGAGAGCTATATCAGGCTCCTGTCAGCAAAATTTTGTTGGCATCTGCAATAGTGTCTGGGCTTGGTGGTTGTTTATGGGATGGATCCCCAGGTGGGGCAGTCTCTGGATGGTCGTTCCTTCAGTCTCTGTGCCAAACTTTGACTCTGTAACTCCTTCCATTGGTACAGTGTGAACTTTTAAAGAAAGCTCCTGAAAACTCAGGTTTGTTGCCAATAAACAGTACATTCTCTTAATTTTTATGCTTTAAAACATAGCAATTAAACCATTGAATTGTATCTTGTATGTAGGATTCTCAAGAATCATATATATATATATATGATGTACATATATACACACATGTGATAAATGAAGGTGCCTGCCAACAGCCTCTCTTTTGGTTGCTATGGAGTTCAATATTGTTTCAAGGTTCCCAAATACCTATAGAAATGATGTATAGGTATAGGTTCCCAAATACATATAGAAAAGTATAGCATGGCTGTAGATTTCTGTAACCTTATAGTAACTGTGAATTTTTAATTCCATAGGCTGTGAATAATATTGTGATGGAATTGTGCCTTATTATCTCATAGTTTGAGGATGCATATGTTCTTCCCTGATGCTAATAAACCTCTGCTTGGACAGCTTTAAGAGCAGGTCATCTGATCTGTGCCAAAGGTTGAATTTTACATATGAGGAAGATGATTAAAAAGGAAAATCTCTTTTCACTTAAAAAAAAAAAAATCTCCAGAACAAGGAAGGTGGTTATCTCTTTGCATGGTTGTATTTTATTATTTACTTAATCTACAATAATATATATTATTTTTTTAATCTCTCCTTCAGAATGTAAGATTCCTTAAACTTCATAAAACAGGTATAATTATCAGTCTATAAAACTGTTAAAACTTGTAACTTTCCTAGTTTTATTCCTAATAGTCTGCTTTTAAAAAAGAGATGTATTTTACGTGTAGGAATGCTTTGTCTGCATGTATGTACCACATGTGGGCCTGGTATCCATGGAGCTGAGAAGAGGTTGTTGGATGTTTTGGAAATGGAATTACAACCTGTGTGCTAGGAGTTGAACTTTAGTCCTTTGCAAGAACAGGAAGTACTTTAAACCACTGAACCATCTCCAGCCTGTGCTATTTTTTTAGGGGGTGTGGTGGGGCAGTCAACTTGACATAAGCAAGAATCACCTGAGAAGAGAAAAAAACATCAACTGAGAGAATGCCTCAACCTGTAGAAAAGCCTGTGAGGCATTGTCTCAATTTATGATTGATGCAGGGCGGGGGGGAGCTTACTTTGGGTGAGTGCCATCCCTGGGCATGTGAAACAAGCAGACTGAGCAAGCCATGAAACAAAGCCAATAAGCAGCATTCCTCTGTGGTCTCTGCTTCAGTTCCTGCCTCTAGGTTCCTGCCTTGAGTGCCTGCCCTTTCCTGAAAAACCCATTCCTCTGCAAGCTGCTTCTGCTAGATTTTATCATAGCAATAGAAACATAACCAGGGCAAGCCACAGTAGTCTGGTTTTAAAAATTGGTATTAGTTTTTTTGACAAAATGGCCTATTTAGAACCCATAAGTATCTTTTATTTGAAACAACGCAGAGGGAATTGACACAAATTCAAAATTTCCAGGCTTTTATTTGATGGCAGTGCTTTCCCCTGAACTGAAAACCAGTAGTGAAAGGGTCATTTGGTTCAAGAAGTTGCCCAAAGTCCTTTATATTAAACTCTGATTCCAAGAACACCTTCATCACCTTTATTAGAAGGTAGTCTCAATAGCAAGAAGATATGTCAACTGTTAATATCATTGTTTTTATTGTGAAATAATTTCTTTGTTTGCCTGTGAAGATTCTCATGTTAGGCATAGTTCAAATTCTACACTAACAATAGCATAAAAGTTCCTTCAATGTCAAAAGATTTTCAATCTTTATGACAGTTATTTACTGGAGTTATTTACATATTAAATTAACACTACCCCCCCCCCCCCAAGTTAATCTTATAAACACTGTAGAAACTGAGTATGACTTCTAATACTGCCACAGGAACCTGGTGGTGACATACATCATCTGATTCCCTGATGAGTTCAGTATCTTCAACTTGTACTACTGCATCAGCACCGCAGGGGATTGGAGCACCTGTTGTAACCCGCATCACTTGACCTGGCATTACTGTCTGAGTTGGCTGAAAGTATAAACACAAAAGAGAGCTAGTTACTTAGTTGCTTCAAAGGAAAATCTTCAGGGGATATATCATTTTTAGGAAACAAATAATGAAAACTCTTATAGTTTATTCACTTAGAGCAGTGTAGTAGAAGCTACCCATAAATGACTGCATTCACACCAAAGAGTATGCAGCATGATTTAAGCGGATTTAATTTGTACTTTAAAGTACTTTCTTGGAACTTTGTCTTGAAGGACTGCCACTTACACTTGACACTATTGCTTCTCATTCAAATAATATGAATTGTGTTAATATAAAGTGATTTGAAAATCTGTGAGAAAAGTTCCAAGTCATAGGAGATTATGCATGACAAATATGAAAACCCATTATTTTGATGGTTTGCTGCAGTTCTGTTGTTTGACAAATGTGGTACTTCATTAAGTAATGTTTTTGGTTCAGAAAAGCCAAATTATTTATCTTGAAGAATTGCTTAGAGCATGTTATTTCACTTATCAGTTAATAAAAGTCTAAAATGTAGATTTAAACTATTTTAAAACATCCCAGTGTGGATTAAAAAAATAAAAGCATGTATCTACATGATCCATCTGATAGGTTTGTACAGGCCTTCAAGACAATTATCTGTCAGAGGTAATTTAGGACAGAATAGAAGCAAGGAGGCTTCAAATTACTCCTAAAAGAAAATACTGATAGAATAGTAAAAAATGTTTAAAGTATTCTAGCTTGCTTTATTTTTTGTATATGAGTATTTTGCCTATATGTATGTATGCTCACCACAAGTGGTCCTGTTGCTACCAAAGGTCAGAAGAGAGCATTTTATACTCTGGAACTAGAATTACAGAATTACAATTGGTTACAGGCCTCCCTGTAGTACAGGTAACTGAATAGCAAGTGCTCTTAATTGTTGAACCATCTCTCTAGTCCTATGTTATATGCTTCTTAACACACACACACACACACACACACACATGCATATACAAACCTTAGACAATGATTAAGGAAAACTATTCCACTACCAGAAGTATAAAGTACTTTATAGTGAGATCAATTAGAAGTTATAATCAGGGCTGGTGAGATGGCTCAGCGGGTAAGAGCACCCGACTGCTCTTCCGAAGGTGATAAGTTCAAATCCCAGCATCCACATGGTGGCTCACAACCATCCGTAACAAGATCTGGTGCCCTCTTCTGGAGTGTCTGAGGACAGCTACAGTGTACTTACATATAATAAAATAAAAATAAAAAAACTTAAAAAAAAGTTATAATCAGAATATCCTTTATAGTAAGAAAATCCTTGAAAAAGTCTTTTATATTGTTAACACAAAAATACCACAAAGTAGCTAATATACTTTGAACCCCTCAATCCACTCTGGGTTAAATATTAAACTAATTATATATTCTAGAATGTAAATTCTACAAAGGCAAAAAATTTGCTCACTTTTGGTTTGCCTCTGCAGATCACACCAATATTTTGTAACCTCTGCTCCAGCCCAGAAGGCTGAGAGCTCTATGGAGTATTTTAAGCAGGTTCCCATCACTTTGGCCTCTGGATAAGGTTTAGCTAGTAGGACTAGTCAACAGAGAAGTAGATCTGTCACTCCCTTTGTTCTTGTTGCAGTTTGGTGGTGGTTAGGGCTTCTTCAATAATTGAAGGCCACAGCTCCTTTTGGAGCTGTCTCATAGTTATGAATCTCTCCAGGCTGAGGTGTTATTGTCTTTCTTTTCTCCTTCAGACCTAGAGGTAGTAATGGAATGCCACTTTAGCTAGTTTTTATGTGTCTCACATCCTTCTGTGGTTCCTTTTTTTTTCTTCTTCGAGACAGGGTTTCTCTGTATAGCCCTGGCTGTCCTGGAACTCACTTTGTAGACCAGGCTGGCCTCGAACTCAGAAATCCCCCTGCCTCTGCCTCCCAAGTGCTGGGATTAAAGGCGTGCACCATCACGCTCGGCCTGTGGTTCCTTTTTAACTCTGTTCAAACTTTGGGAACAATGCCACATTAATCTTTACAAGATCTCCTTTGTCAGATATGCTCTCTATAATCCCAAAGCCTAGAAAGTGGTTGGCATACACTTGGCAGCAACAAATATTTCTTAAACAGATAAATGAATGTGCATTATCTCATTATTATGAAGTATGTATTGCATATTGGTATATACCTCCAGTGTTTTTCCTATCTTTCTCCCACAGTCATTGGAGATAGACAAGTGTGATAGATAAGTTCTATCACAAGTTACACACTTTAAACCCTTTCATTCTGCTAATTCAATAAAATACATTTGAGTATTGTTCAGAATTGTTACATATTCATGTAAATTTCTGCCAAAATAATGCATGATTTAAAATGAAAAGTTAGGGCTCTTGTATTTTAAAAATTATGCTTTCCAATTGCAGATATAACTTATTATCTGGGACATCCAAAAATGTTTTTATTAATTCTTTGAAAATTGTGTCTAATGTCTTTTGATCATATCCATCCTCCTCCCCCAGCTCTTCCCACATCCTTCCTCACTTCCCTACCCATCTAACTTGATTCCACCCTCCCCCATCAAATACAGTTTGTGTTATCTGCCTACTGTAGGGTATAAGGTCTGCCCTGAAGTGTGGTAGATACCCGGTATTACACTTACTTTACTTTCAGCAAGCAGCACTCAAATTCCAACAGCTCCTCAGCGAGGGGTGGGGCTTTATGCCCACCTCATGCCCTCTCCTGCAAGCTGCATGCATTTTTGTTTGTCTTGAGCTTGTGAAGGTCTTTTACCTGTTGTTACAACTGTTAAGTTCATCCGTATTCACCTTGTGTCTAGAAAATGAGGTTATCTACTACTCTGGCTCTTTCCACCAATCTTCTGCCTAGATCCCAGAGCTTTGAGAAGAGGAGTGTGATATAGAAATTATCTGAGACATTTCTTAATGCATATGACCATTTTATAGCATATTCATTTTTGATAAAAATGTTTTCATGGTAGATATGTGGTTTTTCTAAGATGGGTTAATGCCAAAACTATCTTCTGGGCCTGTGGAACACTGAATTTCAAATAGGTCTAAAGAGAATTTTTTGCTAAATAATTTGCATTAGGAAGTAAACCCTAAAGTAAATTTCAGGGCTATTGTTTCTTTTAAAAATTATTATTTTATTCTATGGGTATGGGTATTTTGTCTATGAGCCATGTCCATGCCTGGTGTCATAAGAAGGCAGATAATCTGGAGCTGGAACTACAGACAGTGGTGAACTGCCATCTGGGTGCTGGAAATCAAATTTAAGTCCTCTAAAAGAGTAGTAAGTGTTCTTAATCTCTGTGCCATCTCACCAGCCCTGAACTATGTTAACTTCCTAGGAGCTTGGGTTCTATGTCCTACCATTAGTAACTGTATAAGCTTTATAGCAGTTGAATCCCTCATTTTCGCTATTTATTATTATTACTCTGAGTGTATGATGTGTGTGAATCACGGCACTGGTAGATGCTAGAGGACAACTTTTAGGAGATGGTTCTCTCTTTTGTTGTAGATTCCAGAGATCAAACTCAGTTTTCATGCTGTGTGACAAATGTCATTACCAGCTGAGCCATCTGGGTGGCCCTCTATTTTTCTTTAATTTTTGGCATAAATCAACTCTTAAGATATTTTAATGTGATTATTAAATAACTTAAAATACTAGTTTTATTTTCTTGATTTAGGATCTTGTTGTGTAGCCTAGGCTAACCTGGATCTCACAATCCTCCTGTAAGATATCAGTGAACGTTAGGATTGTACAAGTACCACCAACCCTGGCAACAATTTGGCTGTTCCCTAAGATCATAAATTCTAGATGGTAGATAAAAGATTACTACCAGCTTACATAATACTAAACCCAATGTTAAACATATTACTTGATATATAAAACTTCATATATCTATTTAGATAAGACAATACAACTGGCATATGAAGGAATCAATTACAAAGGTACATTCTAGGAATATGTGACATATTTTCTTTACTCTGTAAGATGAGAAGGTATTCTCTCTTAAATTGAAATTTCCTATATGTTTCATGCACACACACACACACACACACACACACACACCCCAAGCCTACCTGTTTTTTCCCCCTAAGTAGTAGGTGAAAATAAAATAGCAATAAATAATTTTTAAAAAGGTGTCAGTTTTGGTAAACTCTCTCTCCATGTATTCTTTTCTTCCTCAACTTCTCATGCACCTTTATAATTACTTAAAATAAACAGGGTTAATATCACTGGTAGAAGGTTGATTCCAGCAGTAGTAACTCTGGCTTCCTAATTTAAGCCTCTAAGCATTGAGGTGCATGTAGTTCTAGCCAGAAAAATCAAAATTTACAGCAAGAATCACTCAAACATAGGGCTGGAAAATGCTCATGAGGCATGTCTGTGGGGGTGTAACAAAATTATTCATTATATATTGATAGATGTAGGTTTGTTATATTTTTTCATTGTTCACAAGGGGACTTTTCTTTTATCCTTTTGACAGTATTCTAACTAATCCTTCTCTTCGACTTCTACAAAATGCTGATATTGGAAACTTATAATTTGATGCCCAGAGTCTGTGAAGCAGAAATCGTCAGTGTCTTTCAGGCTTATGAAGCTCACCTGTTCACCAGCTTGGGATTCCCCAATGATGAAACGATCTCCTGGACCATCAGCAGCTGTGAGGTGCAACAGAGCCAAGAACAGATCAGCATGGACTTAGCAATAAACAAGAACCTAGGATTGAGGCTCTATGATTTCATGAAAATTATTTTCAGGAAAGTGGAGTGTATTTCTGATTTCACAGAGTAGACAATGGCTGTTCTACCACTGGCTTGATCTTTGGTATGCAACAAATTCTAAGCATCAGTAGAAGTGGATTTATTTGTGCCCTTTCTTGACATCAATGGAGATGGTTTTCATGTATATGATGTGCTTTTCTACCATGATGTTCGTTTGGCTTATCCTTTCAAATAACATGATGATGATGATGATGATAATAATAATAATATATTATATTCATGGAGATATATCCATGGACAAATGTATATATCACTTTGCAAACCTAATCTTCTCTAATATTTTTGTAACAGTTTTTTTAGCTTAACATTTTCTTATTTATTTAATGGTAATTTGGAAAATCTATGGACATGAAATAATCCTATTTATGAACTAGAATAGATAAGCTTTATTGCATTATATTTTCCACTTAGTATATTTACAGTGCTGGAACTAGAGGTTCGCCATGCCAGGTAAGTGCTCTAATACTGAGTTACACTTTCATTTCTGGCTACTTTTATTTTTAGGAGTGAAGAGTTTTAAGAAATTATTTTTGTCATAGGATTTCACTGTATGGCCCTGGTTGGGCTGGGACATGCTATGCAGACCAGGTTGGGCTTCAATTTGAGATAGTTCTACACCTGTCTTTCACTTAATGGAATTACAGACATGTACCACTGTGCAAGGTAAAGTTACTTGAATAAACTTTTTGAGCATATATGTACACTTCTGTGTGCAAAGGCAAGCACCTGTGTAGGACAGGGCACATGTGGATGTCAGTGAACAACCTTGCCGTCTTTCTTATTTAAGGCAGGGCCTTTGACATTTTCTGGCTGTATATGCTGGGCTAGCTGGTTCATGAGCTTCTGACTCTCCCTCCCATCTCCCTATAGAAGTAGGATTAGAGACACTCATGCTTGGTACCTGAGAATTTGAGCTCAGGTCTTCAAGGTTACTTGGCAAGTACTTTCACCTATTGAGCTTTCTCCCTAGTTCTTAAAGCCACTAATTTTTTAAAAAAAGATTTGCTTATTTATTATATGTAAGTACACTGTAGCTGTCTCCAGACACACCACGAGAGGGCATCAGATCCCATTATGGATGGTTGTGAGCCATCATGTGGTTGCTGGGATCCGACTCATGACCTTCAGAAGAGCAGTTGGTGCTCTTAACCTCTGAGCCATCTCTCCAGCCCCAAAGCCACTAATTTTTAAATTGGAAAAAAAGAAAAAAAATCCAGAATTGGGATTAAAAAAAATAAGCCTTTGTTTAGTCTCATCCATTCCTTCTTCAATGACATAGAAAGGTAATGACTTGGAAAAAAGAAAAAAGAATTTCTAAAGAATATCATGTTTTTTTAAATATATTATTTGGGTTTAAGATCAATACTACAGGCAATATAAGGCCTATCTAATGAGTTTTATGATCACTACTGTAATTTTCATGTCATTTGATATAGCAAGGGATTTGAAGCCTATATATGGAGGTGATTACACCTTACATATAAATATTTAATTATATTTGCTGTAACAGTGACAATTAAACAACTTTTTCTTTTTTTTTTTTTTTTTTGAGACAGGGTTTCTCTGTATAGTCCTAGCTGTCCTGGAACTCACTCTGTAGACCAGGCTGGCCTCGAACTCAGAAATTTGCCTGCCTCTGCCTCACAAGTGCTGGGATTAAAGGCGTGTGCCACCACACCTGGCTAACTTTGTCTATTTTAAAGAGGACATATGAAGTAATTTTATTCTTTCCTTTCTTCTCCCCTTTTGTCCGTTCTTAATGGGGCACCACTTTGTAGTTCAAGCTGGTCTGTAGTTCATCACGTAGCCCACAGTTCTTGGATTTCCACTGAGTGCTAGGATTACAGATGTACACTCTCATCCGTGGTTGTTTCTTTAAGTATAAGACATTATTTTTTCTAAAGGCTTAAATAAAATATTGTTTGAGTCATTTTTTTCACAGTTGACCTTTGTTACTTTGATGTAGAGAGGGGAAAAAAATTAACATAGACCAGTCTGGTCTACAGAGTGAGTTCCAGGACATCTAGGGCTACACATATGCCAGCAAAATTTTGCTGAAAGGATCCTGATATAACTATCTCCAGAGAGGCTATGCCAGTGCCTGGTAAATACAGAAGTGGATGCTCACAGTCATCTATAGGATGGAACATAGGGCCCCCAATGGAGGAGCTGAAGAAATTACCCAAGGAGCTGAAGGGGTCTGCAACACTATAGGTGGAACAACAATATGAACTAATCAGTACCCCCAGAGCTCATGCCTCTAGCTGCATATGTAGCAGAAGATGGCCTAGATGGCTATCATTGGGAAGAGAGGCCCCTTGGTCTTGCAAACTTTATATACCCCAGTACAGGGGAACACCAGGGCCAAGAAGTGGGAGTGGGTGGGTAGGGGAGCAGGGTCGGGGGAGTGTATAGGGTACTTTCAGGATAGCATTTGAAATGTAAATAAAGAAAATATCTAATAAAAAAAAAAGAAAAAAAAGAAAAACAAAACAAAACAAAACAATTAACAGAATCCCTTTTATTACTACATGTTGTATCTTAACCTTTATAAATATTAACTGAGCAAACAAATTACTACAGTTTTGTACAGTTTTGTATTTTTTTTCCTTTTTTGGAAACTGGAAGTTTTTCTGAAATGCTATTTTTACAATGCCACTTTTACAGGTTCATTAAAAAGCCTTGTAGATAACTAATGAATCAATAATATTTTATAATTACATATTGAAAAATTGATAGCCAAGAACAAAGGGAAAAATCAGCTTTCTCTTATGGAGCGTCACTGGATATAGAATAGCAACCCTACTACATGGCAGGCCCTATGCCCAGAGTAGTTGACCAACACATAATAATCAGGGGCTTATTTTGTGGCCTTTTGTTTGTTTCATTTGGTTTGTTTGGTATTTTGTATCTTATTGGTCTTTTGCTTGTTTGTTTTAATGCATTTTTTTTGTAATTTTTTTTTTTTGTAAAAGAGAGAAAAAGAACACAAGGTTGTGTGGATAGAGGGGTGCGTAGGAGTTGGAGGAGGGGAAAATATGACCAAAATATATTGTATAAAAAATTTAAATTAAAAAAGGAACTGTATTTTTAAATAACCCTGAAAAGGTGGGAACTATTTTTAGATTATTTTTTGAGTTAATAACCAATAAACACAAAATAATATATTGATTTTTTAAAATTGCTAAAAAACATCGATTTTGAACATTCTTATCACAAGAAACAATTATATGAAACAGTACATATGCTAATTAGATCAATTTAATTATATCATAGTGTATTCCTACTTTAAAATATAGTATACACAGAAAAACAAAGGAAAAAAATCAAATAAGAGTTAAAAAAGCAAGTTAGCTGAAATCCTGGGTTATCAGATCAGATTTTAGGCAGACAACTGTTATTTATTATTTGCTTTTAAGCTTTATACAATTTTTGGGAACTCTGAGGGTATGAACTCTGAGGGTAGTGGCATCTGGAGTTCCAGAACTCTGATACATGGTTTCTTCCAGAGAGATTTAAAGCTTTCATGCCTGTGTTTCATCAAATCATTTACTGATATTTAAGTTTGAATGAAGAGAACAGACTTTTACATTTAATCTGAGTGCTAGGAATCTGCTGATTTTTCCTGGGACCTATAGATGTTTCCAACTAGAAAACGTGCAGAAGACTTCCAGATCAAGGCTGTCTGCTTTCTGATATGTGAAAGGGCTAAAGGCATAAGCTACAGTAACAGTATCTTTTGGTTTTGTCCACGGTAGGTAGTTTCTCTGAGCCACATTCATAGACAAGTAATGGAGTTTTTAATTTGACCTCTGTGTATATATTTATACTAAGGAACTTTCATAGGACTATATAATACTTTCCCTGTAGAATATTAATAAGATTGAATCAAAAATACATAGGTACAGATTAGCAGGTTTATCAGTGAGTAAAGTAATTTTGACAATTAATTGGGAATGGATATAACAGTATTCAGGAATATGGATAGAGAAAAAAATGTAGAGAGTATGTATCTGATGACCCTTAAAAAAAGCAACATATTTACCTCGAACAGCATAGCCATCTTTTACTGATGCAGGGAATGGGGGTAGGTTGTCTTTTGCATATACATCTTGAGCAAGGACTCGCCCCATTCCATCTGAAAGAAAAGAAAGAAACACGAATAATGGAGGCAATGGATAAGCAATAAATAAATAAATAAATAAATACACAAATAAGATGGGACCAGTGTCTGTGTCACATCTTATAAATAGACTCAGGTAGACCTTCTGATTTTCATCTCAGGGAATAGTAGACAGAAAGAAGAGATGCATTCTGGTGTCTAGTTCACATATGGTCAATTTTTAGTAATGCTTACAGCAATTACCTAAATATGAATTGCTATAAAGTAAGAAAAGATAAGCTTGATACAGAAAATGTGGTTCATTTACACAATGGAATACTACTCAGCTATTAAGAATGAGGACATCTTGAGTTTTGCAGGCAAATGGATGGAAATAGAAAATATCATCCTGAGTGAGGTAACTCAGACCCAAAAGGACATTCATGGTATGTACTCACTAATAAGTGGATATTAGCCAAGAAAGTACAAAATACTCAGGATATAATCCATAGAACTCAAGGTTAACAAGCAGAAGGGCCCAAGTAAGGACACTTCAGTCCCACTTGGGAGGGAGAAGAAAGCAATCACAGGAGGTGGAGGGGAGGAGGGTGGGACCTGAGTGGGAAAGGAGACAGAGAGGGGAAGAGAGGAACATAATCAGGTATTGGTTGGGAGGAAAAGGACTGAAGCCCCGAGGCCCAGCAGAAAAAATGGAAACAGCCAACCTCGGGAGGTAGGAGGTGGGGTGACTCTCTAGAATGTACCAGAGATCTGGGAGGTAAGAGACTCCCAGGACTCAAAGGGAGAGAGAGGCCTTAGATGAAATGCCCAACAATGGAGAGAGGGAACTTGTAGAGTCTACCTCCAGTAGAAAGACAGATCATCAAGTGGAGAGATAGCGTTGCCATCCCACAAAAATTCTGACCCAGAATTGTTCCTGTCTAAGAACTACAGGGAAAAAAATGGAGAAGAAACTGAGGGAAAGGAGGTCCAGTGACCTGCCCAACTTGGGATCCATTCATCTCAAGGGGAGGCTCCAAGGCTTGACACTATTACTGATGCTATGGTGTGCTTACAGACAGGAGCCTAGCATGGTGGTCCTCTGAGAGATCCAACGAGCAGCTGACTGAGACAGAAGCAGATACTTAGACCCAACCATTGGACTGAAATTGGGGACCCCTGTGGTTGAATTAGGGAAAGGCTGGAAGAAGCTGAGGAAGAGAGTGACCTCATAGGAAGACTAGCAGTCTCAACTAACCTGGACCCCTGAGATCTCTCAGACACTGAGCCAGCAACCAGGCAGCATAAATTAGTTGATATGAGGCCCCCAACACATATACAGCAGAGGACTGCCAGATCTAGACTCAGTCAGAGAAGATGCCCCTAACCCTCAAAAGATGAGGCCCCAGGGAGTGGGGTGATCTGGTGAGGGGTTGGTGTGGGGGTGGGGGTGGAGGGGAGACAGCCTCTTGGAAACTGAGGGAAGGGAGGTATGTGATGTGGAACAGTTAGAGGGTGGACTAGGAGGGGGATAAATATGGACAGTAAAAAAAGATTAAAAAAAAATAACCCCCCCAAAACCCACCATGTAAGAAAAAAAAAAGAAAGAAAGAAAAAAAAGAAAAAAGACCAAATAAACAAGAGTCAAACTAAATAAAACAAACAGAAAGACTCTAACCAATAAATTTGGGCATAAGAAGAAAACATTTCAATAGATACCAATGGAAGTAAAAGGATCACCCGGGAATTCTTTGAAAACAAATCTTTATTCTAAAGAGATGGTAAGTTAAGTAGAAATAGATAAATCCTAGACACATATGACCTGTGAAAATTCGATCAAAACCACATAAACAATTTGAACAGACTTATAAGAAGGATGAAGACTAAAGCTTTTCCCACAAAGAAAAGCTTAGGACAAGATGGATGGAAGCTGAATTCCATTAGACTTTTAAATAAGGATTAACACCAATTGTATTCAAATACCAAGTAAAGTAGGAAGGAGGAAACAGTGTAAGGCCAGTCTGTGAGCCAGTATAATACTTTGTTACCTATACTCATCAGATGCAGAACAAAAAGGGGAACACTGAATCAAATTCTCTAATGCATAGAGATACAAAAAGCACTCAATACAAACAATACTTGTAACTGACTCAATAACACATTAACAAGACAACCAAGACCAAGTTAATTTTGCTACATAGTTAAAATTATAGTTCAACATTCTTAAATCATAAAAGTAGTGCAGCATAAACATACAAAGGTTTGGAAATCTCACGATAATCTGAATAGTTGTAAAATAGTCTTTTGACAAAGTTCAGCATTCATTCATGATTAAACAAACAAACACTCCACCCCACCCCCAAAAAAATCCTGAAGAAATTAGGAAGAGAAGGAACATACATCAACACTTTAAATTCAGGAATCAAACTATAATTCAGGAATGAGACAAGGGTACTTACTCTCATCATTTTATTTGATATAGTGCTTGAGTCTAAGCCAGAGTAATAAAGCAAGAGAGGAAATACCGGGGGCACAGAAAGGAAAGGAGTAAAAAAAATTTCAAAATTTCAGGTGATATGATTTGATATGTAAAGATGTTATGGATTCTGTCAGAAAACTACACAATCTGATAAACATCTTTAGCAAAGTAGTAAGATACAAAAACAATGAAAAATTAAAATAGTTTTTTTTGGTATACCAATACTCAACCTGTTGACAAAGAAATCAAGAAAACTTGCCTTATCTCTAGCATAAGATTCCTAGCAATTAAACTACCCAAAAGTTGGAACACTTCTCACAAGGGAAAAGTTAAAAATAGTGATTACAGGGATTAAAGAAGACATGAGAAGATGGAAAGATTCCTCAGGTCACAGAATAGAAAATTATTGTGTTGCAGACTCAGTGCAACCCCCATCTTTATCACAGCATTATTCTTTATGAATATAAAAAAGCAATTCTAAAATCCATATGCAAGTACACAGAGACCGAACAGAAACCCCATAACCCCCTAAAAAACAAACAAAATCTCAAAGCCAAAAACAAACACCAAATCATTACCACAATAAACCCCAATAAGCAAAACATTCTAGGCAAACAAACTACCACCCACAAAACAAAAAACAACACCAAAAAACCAAAAAACCAGAAACCAACAACAGTGCTGGAGGATTCACATCATCTGGTTTCAAATTAGACTATTGAGTCATAGTTACAAAGCCAATATTACTGGTAAAAAGACACCCACCCACCCACACCCACACCCACAAGCACACACATACGCACACATTCACACAGAGCTGATGGAATAAAATAATAAAATTGAGGCCCTAAAGAAACAGATACCGCCATCTTTGTTTTTCATTTTCACAAAGTTGCCAAAAACAGTGGAGAAAAGACAGCCTCTTCAATATAAATAATAAATGGTGTCTTAGGGTTTCCATTGCTCTGAAGAGACACTATGACCAATACCATCCATTATTCTATATTCTAACTGATAATTTGAAAAGTTTACTGATAACATTGAGATAGCACTGAAACTGTCACGTTTAAAACCACCATTATAGGGGTGGCAAGATGGCTCAGTGGTTAAGAGTGCCCACTGCTCTTCCGAAGGTCCCAAGTTCAAATCCCAGCAACCACATGGTGGCTCACAACCATCCGTAACAAAATCTGATGCTCTTTTCTGGAGTGTCTCAAGACAGCTACAGTGTACTTACAAATAATAAGTAAATAAATCTTTAAACAAAACAAAAACAAACAAACAAACAAAAAAACCCACCATTATACCCAATGTATGGGAGAAGCTACTGATATGCTGTGCTAACAGTTGAGAAGACAGTCTTTACATATATACTTGGGCCATTGGTAGAAACAATACTAAGACCAAAAATTGACAGCTACTAGGAAATGATGTATAGACTTGAGTCTTCATATAATTTAAATAGCTTTTAAAGTGAGTTTAATATACTTAAAACTAATTATTTATCAGACACGAAAACATTTAATATGTTCAATGACCTCATGGCTATTTTTTTCAATTTTTTATTAGATATTTTATTTACATTTCAAATGCTATCCTGAAAGTCCCCTATACCCTCCCCCCGCTCTGCTCCCCTACCTACCCACTCCCACCTCTTAGCCCTGGTGTTCCCCTGTACTGGGACATAAAAGGTTTGCATGACCAAGGGGCCTCTCTTCCCAATGATGGCTAACTAGGCCATCTTCTGCAACATACGCAGCTAGAGACACAAGCTTTGGGGGTACTGGTTAGTTCATATTGTTCTTCCACCTATAGGGTTGCATACTCCTTCAGCTCCTTGGGTACTTTCTCTAGCTCCTCCATTGGGGCCCCTGTGTTCCATCCAATAGATGACTCTGAGCCTCTACTTCTGTATTTTCCAGGCACTGGCATAGCCTCACACAAGACAGCTATATCAGGGTCCTTTCAGAGATATCTTGCTGCTATGTGCAATAGTGTCTGTATTTGGTGGCTGATTATGGGATGGATCCCCGGGTGCAATACAATTTCTTTTCCATTTTTTCCCTTGAAAGACTAGATAAAAATTTGGTTCATTGTATATGTTATTTAAGTATTACAGGCTTCATATGTATAGGTTCAGAAAGACTAATGGGTTTAGAGTAAAGATATCTTTTAGAAAGTACTAGCAAGTTCCCAATAGAGGAGCTAGAGAAAGTACCCAAGGAGCTGAAGGGGTCTGCAACCCTATAGGTGGAAGAACAATATGAACTAACCAGTACCCCCAAAGCTCGTGTCTCTAGCTGCATATCTAGCAGAAGATGGCCTAGTTAGCCATCATTGGGAAGAGAGGCCCCTTGGTCATGGAAACCTTTTATGTCCCAGTACAGGGGAACGCCAGGGCCAAGAAGTGGGAGTGGGTGGGTAGGCGTGCCGGGTGGGGGATGGGGGAAGGTATAGGGGACTTTCGGGATAATATTTGAAATGTAAATGATGAAAATATCTAATAAAAATTGGAAAAAAAAGAAAGTACTAGCAAGGTGATGAATATGGAATAACAATAAAGTGTCTATGTTTATGAAACAAAACATATTGTTTATTCTAAGTTCTAGTAAGTACATTTGCATTTTTCCATTAAAATACTGATTATCTGCCAATATGGTAAGCAAAGGAAAATGTAATGGTTCACATTATAAAATGAGGTTTATTTTATCACCACAGTTTAATTCATTTCTACGTATAGAATGGTTTTTAAAAGTTTCCAAGATATTTTTGAGGTTACAGAAAAGTAATACTAATCACTTTTCCTATTATTCCTTATTATTTATTCCCTTGCTTTTGTGTTTGTATGTGCATCTGAGTGTACCTATCATGTGTGTGGAGGTCAGAAGACAACTTGCAGGAGTCTGTTCTCTTCTGTCTACATGTGGATCCTAGGAATCAAACTCAGGTGGCATGAAATCAAGTGCCTTTCCCATCTCTCCTGTTGCTAGTAGCAACCTCCTTAATTATCATCCTTCAACTTGCCTTATGCTCTACAGAGGATGATCCTCCAGGATATTTTGTAATCATGTAGTACAGTGCTTTAAAATAATCCCTAACTTCTACAACATTGATTCATTCACTCTAGGAATAAGGCAAAGACAAAGTGTTAAATTTTTTAACACTTATTTAGTTTGTGTTACCGTGTATATGTATTATATTGCATGAATGTTTTTTGAGAGTCAGTGAAACCAGCAGTAGTTGGTTCTCTCCTTTTACCATGTGGGTTCTGGAGATCAAACACAGGTCTTCAATCTTGGTAGCAAGACCTCTTATCATCTTAGCTGGCTCACTGACCTCAAAAGATAAGGGACTTTGATACTGTTCCTTCTTAAATATTTTTCTTTTCATTTTAACTGTAGTAAAATTGCTTATTTTCTGGAGTTTAACGGTATTAACATAGATTATTTAACTTTAAGATAGTGAACAAAAAGACTGCTAAATAATCCATAATAAATAAGGCATTCATATTGAAAACTGAAAAACGTACCTAAAAAGAATGGAAAAACTAGTAATATTTAAATGTAGAACTTCAAAAAAATCTAATCTTGATGAAACTTGAGTGTATTAATTAAAATCTTACTAAAATCAATTATTCCTTTTTTCTTCTGAGATAGGGTATTCCTGTTGCCAAGGTAGGCCTTGAAGCCATGGCCCCCTTGCCTTAGCCTCCTAAGTGTGAGATTTCAGCACTATATCTAGCAACACTCACTTTTTGATTAATAATGTATTTTATCAGAATTGCTTAAATGAGATTTATAATATGTTTTTATTTATATTTATTTGTGTGTGTGTATAAATACTATGGGAAAATTACAGTTTGAGATACAGATATCTGAAAATATATATCGAGAGCTGCCTGGTGAAATGTAATTTTTGGAGATTAAGAACATCACAGTTATTTTCAGGTGAGATTATATACATTTATAGATTACAGACATACAGACAGTAGCCCAGTTTGTGTTTAGTTTTACTTTTTATAGTAAATTGTTCACCACTGACAGTTACTTAAAACATTAAATGAAAATTCCAGAAATAACTCAAAAGCTTAAAAATGTGTGCAGTTCTGTGTCCATTGAGGACATTTTATTTAAATTCACTCTGTCTTGCCTATGACATGAACTAGTCTTTTGCTTCTAAATATCTATAGTGCTATGTTCCTAGTAGAGGAATGCAGAAAGACTAAAGATAATGATGTATTAGGATAAAGAAACTGCAGAATACAATAAGCTGTAGACATTTTAGAGTTATAATATGGTTGTCGGCTAAAAGTGTAAGTTTACCTAAAGGGAATGGTTTTAGTTGGCCATATTTGTAGGAAAAAAAAAATAGAAAAAGTTATAGCAAAGACCAGAAAAACTGCTATACAGTGTAGTCCAAGGAGTTCCTTTAGACCTGTGGTTCTGACCTGACCTGATGGTTGATATTCTGTTCCCACCAGGATAACAGAATTGAAGGGTGACTGAGGCTGTGACGTCATTGGCTGCCTTGGTGCTTAGTGTGCAGCCTAGCCTTGGTCTTCATGGCACATGGCCAAGATGAGATCATTCCAGTGATTCCATTTGACTATCAACACCAACTTCTACTAATCCTCACTGCTGAGATTCATGCAGATATACTTCTACAGAAGAAAATATCCCAACAGGTCCAGAAAAGGAAGTGAAAATGAAAAAACAAATCTACTCCAGCAGATGTACAAAACAATAAACACAAAAGAATATGACACAGCCACCATTCATGGCCCATCCCCAACTGACCAGGTCTTCCTTAAGAGTATCCAAACTTACATATTTAGCTACAAAGCCTGGGACAGGATTCAGAGTTTTACTTTTTAAAAGAATTAATGATCATACAGAAGATTAAAAAAAATGCATGGATTAAGGAAATCTATCCAAAACCTTGACAAAACATTATCCAAAGTGAATGTACAGGTAAAATTCAGTAACCCCTCAAAACTCATATAGAAAAGGACTACAAACAAATAGAAAACACAAACAAGCAAGTTTAGTTATACATATAGTGATAAAGTACACTTCAAACTAAAACTAACTAAAGAGATTAAAAAGGAGCCCTAATTTTATAAAACAAACATTGCATGGTTAAAAAAGAAACCCACATAGGTTCTGACACAATAATAGGAGGGGTTTTAAATTCTCTATTCTCAAATTTAGATAGGTCTTCCAAACTACCATATTGAGACTTCAGAGCTAAACTATATTATGGATCAACTAGACTTGATAAAACAGAATAGTCCAATTAACAAAGAATTCATGTTTTTCTCAAAAGCACTGGGAACCTTCTCTAAAATCAATGATACAACAGAACAAAAATCAGGTTTCAACACCATCATTATCATATGTGATAAAATTTGAAATCAACAATAATAGAAACTATAGAAAACACAAATATTCTTGGAGACTAAATAATACATATTTGAACGAGCAGTGGGTCATCCAAGATATTAAACAGGAAAAAATCCTGGAGAAATATGTTAATGAAAATAAGACCCATCAGAGTTGTAAAGAAGGCAAAATGGCCAGTGTAGGAGGAAAGTAACCAGAATGCATTTTATACACAAGTGAAATTGAAAAAGCAAAATTAATTGACTAAGTATCTGTTTGAAAAGAGGAATTCACCCAAGGAGCTGCAGGGGTCTCCAACCCTATAGGTTGAACAACAATATGAACTAACCAGTATCCCCAGAGCTCGTGTCTCTAGCTGCATATATAGCAGATGGCCTAGTTGGCCATCATTGGGAAGAGAGGCCCCTTGGTCTTGCAAACTTTATATGCCCCAGTACAGGGGAACACCAGGGCCAAGAAGTGGGAGTGGGTGGGTAGGGGAGCAGGGCAGGGGGTGGGGGAGGGTATAGGGGACTTTCGGGATAGCATTTATAATATAAATGAAGAAAATATCTCATAAATAATGCGAAAAAAAGAAAAGAGGAATTCAATGTAGGGAGTTTTAAAAACACAATTTCCACTTGAACAGATTATTCTCATGAAAATGGAATAGAGAATTGGGGTGAAGGTGGTATGAAACTGCAAGGAACTTCTAATCCAAAAAGTTAATAATGACCCAAATAGAAAACAGTGGCAGAGGGGATGAAGATCAGGAATGCATTCAAGAGGTTGTAGAAGAAAAAGTATTGATGTAAAGGTAGAGAATTTAAGCTCAGTATCTGTAATGAAAACTTATTAGAAGAAAATATGTAATGAATATAGTGTTAGAATTTGTAGTTTAATTAAGGTCCAGGCAGTGATAAGATAACAGAAATCACTTACTGATGGCACTTGAACTGCTAACCTACATAAAGCCATGTGAAATAAATATACAAACTATGAAAAAGGGACCAATAATGTTTATAAATGAATTGACAAAAGACAAGGTTACAAAAGAGGCATCTAAGAAGAGTAACTCTTCTGAGCTCACCCTGTCTGCCCTAGATAATGAGGCAGATCTATTTTTAGTCATCTTTTACATATGACATTACTTAGTACCAGTCTTAATAGATGTTTAGTCAATATTATTGAAAAAACTGAACTAGACCTTTATATATGTTCTAAAATCTAACAAAAATGTCTTATGCTCTTGGGTATTAAAAGTGACTGTGCTGGATCCAGCTCAAAGGCTGAATATTAACTTGGTTATTATTTTTCATCATCATCTCTGGAAATATCTGACAAAAGCTAACCACTCATGCAGAGTTTATTAATTGTGATTGATCTGCTCTGATGCAGAGGAGAGAAGAAAGTTTTCTCCTTGTAGAAAATAAAATAGTTACTTTTATACTTTTTCCTAGAAATTTCTGTGTGAATGTGACTTGGAACACAGAATTTGATTTCTCAAGGGAAAGGACATTGAAATTACAGGGAACCAGTTAGTTAATTGTTGTTATGAATGTGTTAACATTTTATCAATCAACAGTTACATTTGTATTTTCCAAATATATCTTGGTTTGCATTATCAATAAATAATGGAATGGTCTGTATTTAACAGTAAATACTTTAATTAATACTAACTTCTGAAATAATTTTTGGCATTTTCCTTATTCTAGTGTGTTTCCTAACTTTTATTTCATTTAGCATAGAATAAAATGAAAACAACAGAAAATGTTAAATCTAAAAAAATGTGAGTTAAAGATGTAGGATAAGTGGAAGCTTTTTAAACCTATTTTTATCTAAGCAGGGCCAGGACAAAGGAGTTAGAACATGCAACTACTATTTCACTAATTTCAGGTCTTTAATATTATTTGTTATGCCAGCTACCATTATTAAAATTTTCTAATGTTGGACCAGGAGAACATTATGTAACAGAAAGAATGTAAGTCTTGATACCTTACTCTTATTCCTTTTCTGCTTTTGAGTCCAAGTTTCCTTGCAGAAAAATTAGGGTGTTGTGTAACTATTCTGTAATGTTCTTTGCAGTAGATACACACCAGTTTTAAGATTCTATAAATAAAACTCTTTACGCAGACACTTATTTCTTTGTGTGTGTATATATGTGTAAATTTGCACATATCTGGAGGCAAGAGGACAGCCTTGGGTGGTATTCCTCAGAAGATATCCACCTTGTTTTTTGAGACAGAGTCATTCACGAGGACCTGAAGTTCACCAAAAAGGGTAAGATGGATGGCCACTGAGTTTCAGGGACCTGAGTGTCTCCATCTTCTCCAAACTGGGCTCACAAGTATGTTCCAACACACCTAACTTTTTATGTGTATGTTGAGAACTACATTCTTATCCTCATTCTTGCACAGTCATCACTTTACTAATGGAACTATTACCCAAAAGATAAAATTATTACTTTGTGATATTTCTGTCTTTATGAAAATAACTAAGAACTATATTTCATTTGGAATATATCAAGTAGAGAGAATATTTGTGTATTGTATGGATGCATCACATGTCAATTAATAGAAGGTGGGCTATCTGGAAGGCAGAAAGAATTCTGGGATAGAGCCAGGCATGGGAGATTTACCCAGGCAGATGTAACAGGAAGGATGCATGGTACCTGCACACAGGTAACCAGCCATATGGCAGAATGTAGGTTAAAATAAAATGGTTCTTGGGGCTGGTGAGATGGCTCAGCGGGTAAGAGCACCCGACTGCTCTTCCGAAGGTGTTAAGTTCAAATCCCAGCATCCACATGGTGGCTCACAACCATCCGTAACGAGATCTGGCGCCCTCTTCTGGAGTGTCTGAAGACAGCTACAGTGTACTTACATATAATAAATAAAATAAATCTTAAAAAAAAAAGGTTCTTTTAAGTTATGATGTAGTCACAAGAAGAGCTTATCTATATGGCTAAGGTATTTGCAAATATATTTAGAATCTGAGTATTATTTCTGGGACTGTGGAGCTGGGAGGAGGAACCAGAACCAAACTTCTACAAAGTACAACTTTTTGAGAGGTGGGGTTTGATCACAAGTGAAGTACTCAGGAGCTTAGTCTGCTAGAAATCAATGTCAAAATACAATTCGTCAGGCTATTAGAAATGGAAATCGATTAAACCCTTACTATAGTGTCCCCCAAAGGCCCAAGTGTCCCCAGGGTAGCACTGTGAGATGTTACGGACTTTCCAGAGGAGAGGCTTTGCAGGATACTTCAGTCATTGTGGAGGGCATGTCCGTAAGGGGATTGGGGAATTCTGGCCTCTTCCTTTTCTTCTTACATTTTGTTTTCTGGCTTATGAGGTAAGTTATTTGTTCTGTTACTGACTCTTGCCAAGATGTGATGCTTCATTAGAGGTTCAAAGTTCCAGGACCACTTGATCATGAATTAGAATTTCTTAAAGATAACTGGCATAATGGTACATGCCTTTCAACCCGGCATTTAGGAGGCAGATGCAGGTGGATCTCCTTGAATTCAAGTTCAGCACGGATTACAAAGTCCATCCAGTGATACACAATGAAACACGATTTCAAAAAACCACCATTACCACCTCCCTGAGCCCCCATCAATAACAACAATGATGACAACAAAACAAAAAAGACCAAACAGGTATTTTTCCTTCTAAGTTAATTATGTCAGGTATTTTTTTGTTACAATGACTGAAAGCTGACTAAGACAATAACATTTCTATTATCTTTGCATAAACTATTCTGAATGCCCTACCCTACTGGACTAGGAGCAAAAATCCCAAGATATATGAATTTATACACACACACACACACACACACACACACACACACACACAGACACACATATATATATATGTATATGTATATATGAAAATAGATCAGAGTAATTATTTAATGACCCAAGAATAAAGTAGGTTATTTTTAGCTACAGGTGCATCTTAGCATATGCTATATCCTAATAAACCATTGTAAGTTGAAAATATTATTAACTCAAAAAATGCAGTTAAATGGAGTATGGTGGCATATGCCTGTAATCTTAGCATATGGAAGTCTAGTGCAGGAGAATCAGAGATTGAAAGCCAGCCTAGGCTACATAGTAATATCTTACCAAAAAAGAATAAGCATTTGCTATCTAATCTAGTCTATATCATTGCTCAATCATTTGATACATGATTTCCCTGTGTATGTAGCTGGCTTGGAACTCCAGCTTGCCTTTGTACCAGCATTATAAGACAATATCTCATCACACATTACAAGTCCCAAACTATAAAAATAGACAATGTCCAGAAAACAGTAATTTTCTGGACATGAGTTACTTTTAAACCTTTATACAGCTTTATACAGGACTGTAATGAAGGCTTTGTACAGCATCACCTTTAGGGTATAGAATTAGTATTTTGGATAAAAAGCACAGATGGCCCTTCCACATTTTATGAAATGAAAGAGATCTAGTATTTTATACTGACTATTAAGTAATACTAGTTTAATAGAATATAGAAACAGGAAAGAAGATTCTGATGGTGATAACAGTGAGTCAGCACGAGTCTCTCAGAAGACAAAGACCAAGACAAATACGAAAGTACCTCGGTAATTGATGATTTCTGTACCGAGCACCGGAGTCATCTCCAGGACTGTAATGAAAGCTTTGTCCATAGACGTCAGAGGAAAAGGAGACATGCGATGTCTTCTAGCCACCTTGGTGATATCTACAGCACTGTGACCTAAACAGAAGACAGTTAACTGAGAATAAGACAGTCAAACACTGATTAACAAGGAAGAATGACTTTACACATCTAAACTTCCAATTTCTGGGTCCTGGTGAGATACTATTTCTCCTGTAGCTGATACATGTTTGTAGAACATTAAATAAAATTAAAAATGTTATATATCGTATATAACAAAACTATAAAATTTAATGATACTGATAGATCATTGAGGTTTTACTATGAGTCAAGTAATCTTATAGTTAGGTCCTAGTGCCATTTTTTTATAGATGAAGAAAGAAGCTTAGATGGAATTTATATTTTTGCCTAAGTCATACAGCTGGTGACAGAAGAGCCAGGATGTAAGTAGTTTTGGCTTCAGGTTAGTATCTTCAACTATTGTACTAACCTTTAGACATTAATGAACTAGTTAGTAAAATGAATATATGTAAGATTTACTGGAATTGTTCTTTTTCCTGTAAAAAGTCATGGAAGATTATATGTAGGTATTCACTTTGGCATTAATGTCATACATACAGAAAAACTGCTTATTTTATAACTCTAAAAATCAATTCTATCCTCTACTTTATATTTGTATATTACCCAAGAGCTAGTAGATAAATATTTTTTCAGGCTAGCAATCACCTAACATTTACTTGAATATGCAACAGACAACTCAAACCTAAAATTTCCAAAACTAAGGTCTTAAATTTCTAACTTCTTCACCACCCATTGGATGTTTCATTATCTTCGAATTTTCAACTAAATGAATAGCCATTCTTTTTTTTTTTTTTGAAACAGGGTTTCTCTGTATAGCTCCGGCTGTCCTGGAACTCACTTTGTGAACCAGGCTGGCCTTGAACTCAGAAATCCATCTGCCTCTGCCTCCCGAGTGCTGGGATTAAAAGCGTGTGCCACCACGCCCGGCGCCATTCTTTTTTACCAGTTTTATACCTTGGCAAGACAGTGAAGACATCCTTGAGTCTTCTAATTCTGTTAAAACTATACCCAAACTAACTTTAAAATATAGAGCATGACCATTACTTCCCACTTCCCTGTTGACTATAACAGCTGGAACATCATTTGGGTTCTGGTACCTGGTCTTATTCTATTCTTGTTCCATTGCTGTTTGTCTACCACATGGTTATATAATCCTGTCTAAGATGCAACCTATGCTTATAACTTTCAAAGATCTGGAATTTCACATTATAATATTGGCTAATGTCTATGAAGCCAATAAACCATCACTCTCATTATTCTTCTTTTAATATATATTTATTATTTTCTTAAAGATTTCTTTTTTAAAATTTATTTATTAGATAATTTCTTCATTTACATTACAAGTGCTATCCCAAAAGTCCCCTATACCCTCCCCCCCCCCGCCCTGCTCCCTTACCCACCCACTCCCACTACTTGGCCCCGGCATTACCCTGTACTGGTGCTTACAAACATTACTAGACCTAGGGCCTTTCTTCTTCTTTTTTTTTCCAATTTTTTATTAGATATTTTCTTAATTTACATTTCAAATGCTATTCCGAAAGTCCCCTCCCCCCCTCTGCTCCCCTGCCCACCCACTCCCACTTCTTGGCCCTGGTGTTCCCCAGTATTGAGGCATATAAAGATTGCAGTACCAAGGGGCCTCTCTTCCCAATGATGGCCGACTAGGCCATCTTCTGCTACATATGGAGCTAGAGACACGAGTTCTGGGGGTTCTGGTTAGTTCATATTGTTGATCCTCTTCTAGGGTTGCAGACCCCTTCAGCTCCTGGGGTTCTATCTCTAGCTTCTCCACTGTGGGCCCTGTGTTCCATCTTATAGATGATTATGAGCATCCACTTCTGTATGAGACAGCTATATCAGGGTCCCTTAAGTAGGCACTAGCTGTCCTATGCCTTAGTGTCTGAGTTTAATGACTGATTATGGGATGGATCCCCCCTGGTGGGGTAGTCTCTGTATGGTCCATCCTTTCATCTTAGCTCTAAACTTTGTCACTGTAACTCCTTTCATGGATATTTTGTTTCCTATTCACAGGAGGAATGAAGTATCCACACGCTGGTCTTCCTTCTTGATTTTCTTGTGTTTTGCAAATTGTATCTTGGGTATTCTAAGTTTCTGGGCTAATATCCATTTATCAGTGAGTGCATATCCAATGACTTCTTTTGTGATTGGGTTACCTCACTAAGGATTATATCCTCCAGATACATCCATTTCCCCAAGAATTTCATAAATTCATTTTTTTAATAGCTGAATAGTACTCCATTGTGTAAATGTACCACATTTTCTGTATCCATTCCTCTGCTGAGGGACATCTGGGTTCTTTCCAGCTTCTGGCTATTATAAATAAGGCTGCTATGATCATAGTGGAACATGTGTCCTTTTTACCAGTTGGAACATCTTCTGGGTATATGCCCAGGAGAGGTATTGCTGGATCCTCTGGTAGTACTATGTCCAATTTTCTGAGATAACGCCAGACTGACTTCCAGAGTGGTTGTACAAGCTTGCAATCCCACCAGCAATGGAGGAGTGTTCCTCTTTCTCGATATCCTCGCCAGTATCTGCTGTTCCCTGAATTTTTGATCTTAGCCATTCTGACTGGTGTGAGGTGGAATCTCAGTGTTGTTTTGATTTGCATTTCCCTGATGATTAAGGATATTGAACATTTTTTCAGATGTTTCTCAGCCATTTAGAATTCCTTAGTTGAGAATTCTTTGTTTAGCTCTGTACCCCATTTTTAATGGGGTTATTCGTTTTTCTGGAATCCAGATTCTTGAGCTCTTTGTAGATGTTGGATATTAATCCCCTATCAGATTTAGGATTGGTAAAAATCCTTTCCCAATCTGTTGGTGGCCTTTTTGTCTTGCTGACTGTGTCTTTTGCCTTACAGAAGCTTTGCAATTTCATAAGATCCCATTTGTCAATTCTTGATCTGACCACACAGGCCATTGCTGTTTTGTTTAGGAATCTTTCCCCTGTGCCCATATCTTCGAGGGTTTTCCCAACTTTCTCCTCTATAAATTTCAGTGTCTCTGGTTTTATGTGGAGGTCTTTGATCCACTTAGACTTAAGCTTTGTACAAGGGGATAAGAATGGGTCAATTCGCATTCTTCAACATGATAACCGTCAGTTGTGCCAGCACTATTTGTTGAAAATGCTGTCCTTTTTCCAGTGGATGGTTTTAGCTCCCTTGTCAAAGATCAAGTGACCATAGGTGTGTGGATTCATTTCTGGGTCTTCAATTCTATTCCATTGATCTACCTGTCTATAGCTGTACCAGTACCATGCAGTTTTTATCACAATAGCTTTGTAGTACAGCTTAATGTCAGGCATGGTGATTCCCCCAGAGGTTCTTTTATTGTTGAGAATAGTTTTTGCTATCCTAGGTTTTTTATTATTCCAGATGAATATATTTTATTTTTTTTATAAGTAAGCTAGGGCTGGCTGACTAGCAAGCTCCAGGGATTTGCCTGTCTCCATTTCTCTAGCACTGGGATTACAAAGGCACCACTCAGACCAGCTTTTTTATACATAGGATCCTGGCATCAAAGTTAAGTCTTTACGTTTGCATGAAAATTTATGAATTAAACCATCTCCCAAGTCCCAAACGCAGACTTCTTGATCACTATATCTTAATGTATGAATAACTTAGCTTTACTACTGGAACCTCAAAATCTTTGTAGCACCATGAATAAACAAAACAACAACAAACAAACAAACAAAAAAGAAACAACAAGCACTACTGGTATTCTAACTGGACATAGTCCCTTTTTTTCTTAGCCAGTTTTTGGCTGGGAGAGGTCTTTGATATAACTCTGACAGAAAGATGTTGGAAGAAATCTCTAGAAGACATTTTATTACAAATACTAAGATTAAAAGAAATCCTTCCAAAAAGAAGCTTTTATCCTGTCTTCTATCTGAAACATGGCAGGCTACTTGGAGAGATTGTGTTCATTTTTTAAACCATTTTTAAACTATGACTCTTTACATCCTCAAATTTGAGTTGCTAGATAAGCCCTGCACTGCTTTTCTTTGGACTTCTAAAATGTATATGTGAAATAAATAAGCTCTTATTTTTAAAAACTACTTTGTAATGATTATATATGTTCACCCCTCAAAATACTATAGTTTATGGTTGTTGTATATCACTAAATGTTGTGCTTTTACCATGACTCCAGCAGCTGATCCAAATATGGTCACTAGACTGACATAAAGGTATTATCTCAAACAATTTCCAACCTATGATTCAAAAGAGCCCCTTTACACATATAAAACTTCTTATAATATGTAACATTTCATCTAATACACAATAAATAAAATCACAGAAATGTAAACCTCAAAGATGTTAGTAATTCCTTAGTAATATATCTGAGTAATATTTTCTATTTAATATTGTAGTTTCAGGCTTAAAAATCTGTGACTTATTACTCACAGTTGAAATGTAAATTTATTAATCACCCACTTTCACTGAGGTCTGAGCTTTGTCAATCAAATATCTTAAAAACATATTTTTGTAACTAGTATAATTAGAAAAAATAATAGTGTCTTCTTTCTCCTATTCATACAGATATGCAGACATCAGCTTTGATCTTTTTGCGATACTATGGTACATCCTGTGTATAACCAAATAAGAGCTATCCTTCTAAAATGTTTAGTTTCTCACAATAGTACATTACTTAGTTGTATAGGATTATTTTTGAACATGATTTGCAATAGAATAAAAATGTTTTAGACAGAAAGTTTGATTATCAATGATAGCATACATCAATCAACACCCATTGATCAAGTACACTTTATAAACCAGATACAAGTGAGTTGTGATATACAAAGTAATAAATACCCAGTCATGGAGAACATTATAGCTCAGCAGAAGGGGGAAGTAAACAGTTAAGTGAAAGGGTAGTGAACTATTTGATTTGTCTTTAACTACAGAGGCTGGTAGTTCTCTCTGTCTTTGTCTCTAGTTGCAGTGTAGGAATCTACTACCCATGATAAATCTCTCCCACTTTGAAAATACTTTGTATCTTGTTTATAACTTCTGGCACTTGCCTTTCTTTATATTATGTTACATGTATTTAATATTTGCCTTATCATTGTTAATATATTGTAAATATGAAAGGAAAACCTATCTTATTAATTTCTATATCCTTTGTCACTTTTATAATATTTTACATAGTATTCACATCTTTTAAATACCAGAGATACAACTAAAAGCCAAATCTTTAAAGTTCAAGCTTGGAATGTAAAGAGAAAAATAGTGCCTTCTGTTGATGCTTTATTTCTCTAAGTACTGGATATTTACAAATTGGTTTCAGACCCATGTCCTGCAAGTCCTCTTTGTTCCTAATCACTTTCCTTGATAAATGTAGTTACCACCCCTCATCAAAGAGGCCTTTCTTTCCAGCAAATGAAGACCATTATAGAGAACAATAACTGGACATGATACAGAGATCATTGCATCATAAGGAGTGCAGACACAATGGAAAAATCTACAATACAGTTTCTGCATCTATGGCTCAGAGAACACCGCAGAAGAGGGATGGAAAGATTTTAAGAGCCAGAATACTAGGAAGTCTACTGAAAAATGGTCTTTTTAAAATGGTTGAATAAACAATATCGGAACAATGGCAATATTGATGGACAAATTAACATGGAAATGGAAAATTTCATAGCAGTTATGCCCCTAGACAAAACACTCCAGGCAACTAATGACTGATGGGAGAATAATTAACCTCTACCAAGGATAAGCTGCCTTAGTGGTTACTCCATACAAAGGGTTCTGCCTTGCAACCAGATATGCCCCAAAACCAAATATGGACTCAGCAGGCTGTATTTATATATTTATGCACTTACACTTTGACTTTTAACTAGGGAATTTACTCACAGCCAAGATAGTACAGCAAAAACCATAGAAGACGCTACTGGCATGATGGGTCAGACTCATGCTCATCTATTTGCATTATAGGAATACAGTCCAGAAACATGGGCCTAGTGAATGGTACCACCCACATTGGGCTAAGTCCTCAAATGTCAATTAATAAGCAAGAAAATCTCTTACAGAAATACCCACAGGCCAATACAATTCTCAATTTACACTCTCTTTTAAGATATTTTCTATGTTGTGTCAAGTTGAAGAGTTAACCAAGAAATAGAAAAAATAATTTTCTATAAGCAAACTCCATTTTATGGTTCCAAATGTATTCTGATAACTACCTTACAAATGAATATTAATGGTCTGAAAAAAATCCCTGAGAAGCTATATTGAATAACCCAAACTACAAAACAAATCAGACATAAAAATATTTGTCCTACTAATGAAATTCAAGTATTTAAGAGAATATTATTGAACTATAATAAGATTCCTTGGTGTTATAAGCTAACAGACTGGATATACAAGTAGAATTCAGCATTTTGTTGCAAATATGAAACATACCACAATGATAAAGACAAATACTACTTCAGAGTAGAAGGCTGGAAAAAAGTCTTCCAAGCAAATGATATCAAGAAACAAGCAGGAGTTGCCAGTCTAATATCCAGCAAAATAGATTTACAACCAAAAGATATCAAAAGAGATGGTGAAGGATACTTGATATTCATCAAAGGAAAAATCCACCAAGAGAAAGTCTCAGTTCTGAACATTTATGTCCCAAATGCAAGGGCACCCACATTCATAAAAGAAACTCTACTAAAGCTCAAAACACACATTGAACCTCACACAATAATAGTAGAAGACTTCAAAACTCTACTCTCACCAATAGACAGATCATTGAAAAAGAAACTAAACAGAGAGACACACAGTAAAACTAATAAAGGTTATGAACCAAATGAATATAACGTAGTTACAGAACATGTCAACCTAAAACAAAAAAATATACCTTCTTCTCAGTACCTCTTGATACCTTCTGCAAAACACACCATATAACTGGTCATAAAACAAACTTCAACAGATACAAGAAGATTGAAATAATCCCATGCATCTGATCAAATCACCACAGACTAAGGCTAGACTTCAATAACAACAAAAACAACAGAAAACCCAAATACCCATGGAAACTTAACAACTATCTACTCAGTGATAACTTGGTCAGGGAAGAAATAAAGATTTTCTATAGCTCAATGAAAATGATGACACAGCAAAATTTATGGGACACAATGAAAGCAGTGCTAAGAGGAAAATTCATAGCACTAAGAGCCCTTGTAAAGGCCCAGGTTATTATACCCAGCAAACCTCTCAATTACCATAGATGGAGAAACCAAAATATTCCATGGCAAAACAAATTTACACAATATCTTTCCAGAAATCCAGCCCTACAAAGGATAACAGACGGAAAACACCAATTCAAGGAGGGAATCTACACCCTAGAAAAAGCAAGAAAGTAATCTTCTTTGAACATACCAAAAAGAAGATAGCCACACAAACATAAAAATAACATGAAGCAACAATAACTATTCCTTAATATCTTTTAACATCAGTTGATTCAATTCCCCAATAAAAATACATAGAATAACAGACTGGATATGTAAACAGGACCCAGCATTTTGCTGCATACAGGAAATGCACCTCGGTATAAAAGAAAGACAGTACCTTAGAGTAAAGGGCTGGAAAACATTTTCCAAACAAATGGTCCCAAGAAATAAGCTGGAATAGCCATTCTAATATCAAATAAAATCAACTTTCAACCAAAAGTAATCAAAAAGGTTAAGGAAGGACACTTCATCAAAGGAAAAAATCTACCAAAAAGAACTCTCAATTTTGAACATCTATGCTCCAAATGCAAGGCCACCCACATTCATAAAAGAAACTTTACTAAAGCTCAAGGCACACATTGCACCTCACAGAATAATAGTGGGATAATTCAACACCCTACTCTCATCAATGGATAGATCATGGAAACATAAACTAAACAGAGACACACTGAAAATAACAGAAGTTATGGACCAAATGGATTTAACAGATATCCATAGAATATTTCATCCTAAAACAAAAGGATATACCTTCTTCTTAGCACCTCATGCTACCTTCTCCTAAACTGACCATATCATTGGTCACAAAACAGGCCTCAATAGATACAAGAAGATTGAAATAATGCCATGCACCCTATCAGATCATCATGGACTAAGGCTGATCTTCAATAGCAAAAATCAATCAATCAATCAATCAATCAATCAATCAAACAAACAAAAAACCAAAACAAAAACCCAAAACCCAACAGAAAGCCCACATACATATGGTAGCTGAACAACAATGCTCTACTCAATGATAAGTTGGTCAAGGAAGAAATAAAAATAGAAATTAAAGACTTTTTAGAGTTTAATGAAAATGAAGGCACAACATACCCAAATTTATGGGACACAATGAAACAGTGCTCACAGGAAAACTCTAGTTCTGAGTGCCTCCAAAAAGAAACTGGAGCGAGCATACACTAGCAGCTTGACAGCATATCTGAAAGCTCTAGAACAAAAAGAAGCAAATACACTCAAGAGAAGCAGATGGCAGGAAATAATCTAACTAAGGGCCTGAAATCAACCAAGTAGAAACAAAAAGAAGTATACAAAGAATCAACAAAAGCAGGAGCTGGTTCTTTGAGAAAAATCAACAAGACAGATAAACCCTTAGCCAGACTAACCAGAGGGCACAGAGACAGTATCCAAATTAACCAAATCAGAAATGAAAAGGGAGACATAACAACAGAAACATAGGAAATCCAAAAAAATCTTCAGATCCTACTATAAAAGCCTATATTAAAAATATTGGAAAAATCTGGATGAAATGGACAATTTTCTAGACAGATACCAAATACCTAAGTTAAATCAGGATCAGATAAACCATCTAAACAGTCCCATAACCCCTAGAGAAATAGATGCAGTTATTAAAAGTCTCCCAACCAAAAAAAAAAAAAAAAAAAAAAAGCCCAGGACCAGATGGGTTTAGTGCAGAATTCTATCAGACCTTCAAAGAAGACCTAATTCCAATACTCTTCAAACTATTTCACAAAATTGAAACAGAAGGAACACTACCCAATTCATTCTATGAAGCCACAGTTACACTGTGTATTCTCCCTTGGAGATGGAATGATTTCTGTCCATTCAGGAACTTGTCAAAATTTCCTTTCATAGAGGACTTCACAAGAGATATTTTCTATTTCTATCATGTTTAATGTTCCAAGTAGATTTTAAATACTGGTTGAGTGAATATTACTTTTAGCTTCAGAAGATATCATGTATATATAAGAGGCATTTAACTATTATAAATTATTTTGATGACTTAAAAGTGTCAATGTTGAGATTCTATCTCACACCAATCAGAATGGCTAAGATCAAAAACTCAGGTGACAGCATATATTGGCAATGATGTGCAAAAAAAGGAACACTCCTCCATTGCTTGTTGGATTGCAAACTGGTACAACCACTCTGGAAATCAATCTGGAAGTTCGTCAGCAAACTGAAAACAGATCTACCTGAAAACCCAGCTATACTACTCTTGGGCATATACCAAAAAAAGATGCCCCACGATACCACAGGGGCACATGCTCCACTGTGTTCATAGCAACCTTATTTGTAATAGCCAGAAGGTGGAAAGAACCCAGAAGTACTACAAAAGAAGAATAGATGCAGAAAATGTGGTTCATTTACACAATAGAATACTATTCATGTATAAGAAAGAGGACAAGTACTTAAAACGTCCGTGTACCTATCTTGATCTTTTATAGTAGGAGTTACTCTATTGAGTCTGGGTTTTGCTGTACGTATATACATGAGTGGTTATTCACCTGTAATCAGTTTTTACATGTCTGATGGATCCTATGTCTCTTGAGTTCTTCCAATTGTTCATCTTCCTGGGTTCACTCCTACGAAGTTAGGGTGATCCGAGGGAGAAGAAAATAACCAAGGGAGACAGAGCGGAGGGAATTGGGTAAAGGGGGCGGGGAGGGAAGATGACTAGGTATGGGGGTGGCTGGAGATAGGAGAGAAGCCCTGAGGGGCCAGCAGAATGAATGCAAATATGTAACCTCAGGGTGTGGGAAGGTAGGCTGGACCCTCTAGAAAGTACCAGAGACTTGAGAGGCAAGAGAATATCAGGACTCAAAGGGGGAGGAACCTTAGATGAAATGTCCAATAGTGGAGAGAAGGAACTCATAGAGTCCAACCTCCTGTAGAAAGACAGGGCATCAAGTGGAGGGATAGGATTTTCATCCCACAGTCAAAAATTCTGACCCAGAATTGTTCCTGTATAAAAAGAATTGCAGGGATAAAAATGTAGAAGAGACTGAGGGAAAGGTGTTCCAGTGATCAGCCCAACTTGGGATCCATCTCAAGGGGAGGCTCCTAGGCCTGACACTAATACTGATGCTATGGTGTGCTAACAGATAGGAGCCTAGCATGGCCATCATCTAAGAGGGTCAACAATCAGCTGACAGATGCAGATACTTATACCCAACTAATGGACGAGTTAGGGAAAGGGTAGAAGAAGTTGGGGAGGAGGGCAACTCCGTAGAAGACCAGCAGTCTCAACTAACTTGGACTCCCAAGATCTTTCAGACTTTGAGCCACCAAGCCGGCAGCATATACTAGCTTGTCCGAGGCCCCTGACACATACACAGCAGAGGACTGCCTGGTCTGGTCTCAGTGGAAGAAGATGTGCACCTAACCCTTGAGAGACTTGACACCTCAGGGAGTGGGGAGACCTGGTGGGGGACATTCTCTTGGAGACATGGGATGGAACTGTGTGAGGGGGGACTGGGAGGGAAGACACAGCTGGACTGTAAAAAAGTAAATGTAATAATAGAAACATTACAAATAAATGAAGAAAGGCAGCTTTCAAATTATAAAACATACTATAATATCAACAAAATGTCCAGGTTCTTCTTGATTAAATCAAAACCTCAGAAGGTAGTTCTATTTATTATTCATAAAAATTAATAGTTTCCTAAACTACTTACAGTGTAAAGGAATACTTTTCGTAATACTGACAGTCTCAAGGAGGAGTCGTGGCGTGTCCTTGCTTATACCTTAGCTTTTAGCATCACATAGTGTTTGGGGATAGAATGCCTTGCATTTCTCTATTCAGGCTCTTTGAATATCAGGTGACCTAGAGCAAGTTTTCTAGGAAATGTAATGAACACAGATTATAGTAACATGTACATTCAATTTAAATTGTTACAGTGTTGGGTATGTTGAAGAACAAGTGGTTCAGAAGTGGCAAGTATTTAATCTTCCAAACAAATCTTTCTAATCAAGAGAAGTTAGTTCCAAAGTTCTAGGGAAATACAATGGCAGAATTTATGCAGTCAGTATTAAAGTCACTTTTTAAAAAATTGTACATGTAATTTCTTAAGTTGTCTCAAATTTCATGGTTTTACAGGTTTTCTACATGTATATTCAAGGTAATGTATCCTACATTCTAACATAGTAAGCACAGATGAAAAGACTGCTTATTTTCTTGGGCTGAATAATAAATACTTAAAAAACAAAACCAAAATACAAAACAAAATACTGCTGCGAGTTCTGTAATAGTTCACTATTACAACAGAGGGCACGGTTGTCCCAGTGTCAGCTCTGTAACTTACATCACAATTCATCATCACTCATAGGATACAATTTCAACTCTTAGTGATAGTATATAAAATTCTTCCCTTCTTTCTCAGCATTCTGCTCATTGCTTATAAAATTGGCAATACTGTGGCTTTGTAAACACATAGTATCCTTTCATATTTTCTTGCTATACTATGCAATGTTCTTTCTACCTAGAATAACTTTTCTCTCATTTTTTTTTGTTTCCCTGGAAAATTGTTATTCTTCCTCACAATTTCTTTGTTTTTCAATAAAAAAAATATTTAAATAGTAATGAGAACATAGAAAAAGGTTCTTAGAGTAAGACTGAAAGGCTCCTTTTGGCTAAACTTGGTATAGATTTATAGCAAAAAGACATTTAATAAAAGGAAAATAAGGATTCATGAACAGACAGTAATATAAATAATGATTTAAACATTCTTTCCTATAACATAATTTTAACTTATTAAAGAAGTATAATTAGAAAAGTCTACAAAGGCAATCTTCATACTAATAACTGGTTCAGGCAAAAATCATCAGTGGATACCAAAAGCAGAAGGAAAAGCTTCAGGCAAAACAATGTATTTATAGTGTATAAAATATATCTCCAGAAGGTACTTATTAAATACAAAGCCAAAAAGTTATTTCTTAGTGAAAACGCTACTGTCTACCATTTCTGCCCAGTGACCCACAGTAGCATCACTAACAATGGAACAAATTTACATCATGGCATCACTGATACTATATATTGAAAAGGACACAGCATCACATTCCTGACAAATTGTATAGAAATTAAATCACTGTGAAACATCAGAAAAATTAAATTTATATAATTTAGTCATTATATAAAGTGAGTCATTATATAAAATAACTGACCTATGCTCTTCATAAATATTGAGTACATGAAAGCAAAGAAAAACATGAGTAATTGTTCTAGATTAAACGAGTCTGTGGGGACATTATTGTTAAACATATTGTACAAATTTGGGTTGAATCCAAGATCAGAACAAAAGAATTATTCTTTTACCCATTTCTATAAAGAACATTATTAGAACTGGCAAAATTTAATTGGAATCAGATTACATAATAGTATTATGGTACTGTTAATTTCTTGATTTTCATAACTGTACTGATGTTATGCAAGAGAATGTCTTATTTCTTCCCATCAACCTCATTTTACCCGTACTTTAAATCCACACTGAAGAAGGGATAAAGAGGCATCACATCTGCATTTTATCCACAAGCAATTTAGTAAAGTATGTGCATATTAATATGCAGATAAATATGGCAACATTTAATTGTGGCAAAATATTGATATCTGAGGAGTCTGGATAAAAAGCATCCAGAAATTCTTCATGATATTCTTGTAACATTTTCTTGAGTACTGCATCTATTATAAAGCTGAACATGTTTACAAGTTTTCCCTGCACTTAGGTATTAAAAAACATTCTCATAGTATTTTCTTTGCATACTGCATTAAGCACATCTAGATTTTATATTTATTTAATATGTCTCTTTTCCTAAGGATATTTTAGATTTTCAAGGTAGAAAGTATCTAAAAATCAAGGCCCAAAGATGCTCTGAACATATCATTCTAGAATGTGTCAAAATGACATATGACAAAAAGATGGCAATAGGGGCTGGAGAGATGGCTCAGTGGTTAAGAGCACTGAGTGCTCTTCCAGAGGTCCTGATTCCCAGCAACCACATGGTGGTTCACAACCGTCTGTAATGGGACCTGATACCCTTTTCTGGTGTGACTTAGAAGAGTGACAATGTACTCACATACATAAAATAAGTAAATACACAAATCTTTAAAAAAAGATGGCTATATAAGTAAGCACTATATATAACTTCAAATATTATTGTGGTCAATAAATTTAGTGTTCTTTTTACATGAATTACAAAAAATTGATTTTTAAAAGACAGTTGCACTGGGTGTGATGTTACAGATATGATTCTAGACCAGCCTGGGCAACACACTGTGACTCTGTCTTAAAAACAAACTAAACAAACAACAACAAAACACCAAAAAGCTGACATACACTTGTTAATAGGCTCAAATGTAGGTTTCTCCTATTCTTAAATCTTTTTACCTCAACTATTATTATATATGTGACATTTTTATGTGTTGCTTATTGATACATATATTTTATAGTTTTATATTATGTATTTATGTTTAGATTTTTTTTAACCAAAGTAAAAGTACTTAAAATGTTTTGTGTATGAGTCTTTTGCCAGCCTTCATGTCTGCGTACCATGTGTGTGCCTTGTACCTGAAGTAGCCAGAAGAGGATGTCAGATCTCCTAGAACTAGAGTTATAGATAGAATCTGGGTCCTCTGGAAAAGCAGTTAGTGCTCTTAGCCATGCAGCCATCTCTACAGCTCCCAAATTAAAAGTACTTTTAATTCCATCATTAAAATATTACACTATTTGATATTAGCCAATATATTGGCTGGTACTCAGTAATTTATTCCCATGTCTTTTCAGATTTCTATTTCTGTATGCTTTCACACTGCAGTCTCTGATATGCAGTCTCGTGTCAGATCATTTAACATGAAGCACTTTATTCAGCATTTCTTGTAAGCAAGATCTAGTGGCGCTGGCCTCCCTCAGCTTGTGTTTATCTGAGAAAATCTTCATTTCTCTTCCATGTCTGAAGGACAGTTTTACTGGATGTAATCTTCTTTGCTGAAAGAGTTTCTTTCTTTTTTGTTTTTTAAATCACTTTGGAAGTAATATCTGAACAAATTCTGATCTCCTAATTAACTATTGAGATTTTTATTGGAGCTCCTTTGAATGTCATAAATTATTTTTCGTTGTTTCTTTTGGGGTTTTGTGTAGCTGGTGACAATTTGAAAATAGCATGTCCTGATATGTATCACTTTGAACTTATCCTAGCTGTAGCTTTGAGTTTAATTTTTTTTAAAATTTATTTATTTCATGGACACTATCACTCTCTTCAGACACACCAGAAGAGGGCATTGAATCCCACTACAGATGGTTGTGAGCCACCATGTGTTTGCTGGGAATTGAACTCAGAAACTCTGGAAAAGCAATGAGTGCTCTTAACCACTGAGCCATCTCTGCAGTCTGAGTTTAATGTATTTGAGTGTACATCTCTTTCTTATGTTTGGGATGTTTTTATTAATATTTCTTCAATTAATTTCAGATTTCTTTTCCCTTCTTTTCTCTGGCTTATTTGTTTCTGTATTTTCCCTTCTTCTCTTTCCTTTTCCCTTTTCTCCACATCTACATATTTTGATTGATGATATACTATAAAGTTCTTCGAACTTCTTTACTTTTTGTTTTTTTAACTCCAGAATTTCAAATGACCTATATTTTTGTGTTTATGGATTCCTTTGCTTGATCAAATATGCTGGTGAGCCTTCAGAAAAAAAATTCAACTCAGTAACAATATTCTTCTGTTCTAAAACTTGCTTTTATATGGTTCAAATCTCTATTGATATTCTCATTTTTGTTCATGTACTTTTACAATTTCTAATCATTATCTTTTCTCTTTGAGATCATTAAGATTTCAAAAAGTAATTATTTTGGACTTTCTGTCTCATAATCCTATTCCTAGTTGGTTTCTGATTTATTTTGTCCTTGTCATGCTTCCATATTGTTTGGTGTGCCTTTTGATCGTTCCCTTCCTCACCTACTCTTTATAGACTGGCTTTGTATGGGGAATTACCTTTTCAATCAGCCTGGCCAGAGATTCTGAGGAGGCAGGCTTCTAAAACCTTTTTTGGGGGGCGGGGAAGGGAAGGGGGAGTGATGTGACTTTTCTGGGCCATTGCATGTAATTTGCCAATTAAGAGCACTTGTAGGTTTTTTTAAAAGCGTATAATTTATTGCTTTCTCTGATGTTTACTTGCAACACTACAAGCTGTTTCATGCTGCAATGATGTGCAGGTTCTCCTTAGTGTCCCTCAAGCATTGAAAGTTCACCAGCTACCTGTCAGTAGGACAGTCAGGTAACAGAAAACACGCTCAAGTCTTCTGTTCTGAGGAAGAAGCCAAGATTTAGGCAGAGGTCATGCTGACTGTTATTAAGAGGTGCTGACATTTGTGTATGGCACACTAGGCTTTGCAGTGCCACATTCATCTTCCTCCAATCACCCACTTACTGTACTGGCTGAGGGCATCATCTTGGAGACGGGGAGGAACTGTGGGAATATCAGGTATTTATATGATGATACATAACAGCAGCAAACTTATAGTTATAAGGAGCAATGAAAATCATTTGATGGTTTGGGGGGAGGGTCACCACAACCTGAAGAACTCTATTAAAAGGTCACAGCATTAGGAAGGTTGAGAATTACTGCCCTAAAACTATTCTTTTAATAGTTCTAGGAAAACTTACTTTAAAAAATTTATATTTAATGTGTATGAGTTCTTTGCCTCCATATAAGTTTATTTACCATGTGCTTGCCTAGTGCCTGCAGAGGTCAGAAGGTAGAGTCTGATCCCTTGGGACTAGAGTTACAGAAAACTCTTAGCCACAATATGGATGCTGGAATTTAACCCAGATTCTCTGCAAGAGCACAAATGCTCTGAATTAACTCTCCAGCCCTCTAGTAAAATTTTTTTTCATGAATATTTATCTCAACTATATCCCACTGAATTCAGTTTTATTATGTAATGAACATTTCTAATAAAATAGTAATGTCATTAAGTAAACATTTCCCTAACTTAAAATTATTTAAAAATTAAAAGCATATTTTGGTTTGGTGGTATAGTCCTTGAATCCTAGCAATTATGGGCTGAGGCAGGAGGATTAAGAGGCCAAGGTCAGATTGGGCTACACAGCAAGATCCTCTTAAAACAGTCATATTATAAAACAGAGATACGTTTTATCTTGATAGCTGGCAGTTCAATTTTGGCGAAACAATAGATCCCTTAAGAGGAAGGCAAAGTTGAGTCCTACAATTCCTTATTTGATTCTAAGCTCTCCCAAGTGAAGCAGTAATCTCTCTGAGTTCACTAAAAAGAGAAAATCAGGAGTTTACATATCTAAAAGCTAAAAGGTTCTACTTTTTATTTTGTTGACACTTTTGCATTTGTTTTACTTTACATTTTGTTTAAGAGTCACAAACAGGAATTTCCATCAATTAGCACAGAACTTTGTATCTAGTTGAATGAAGGATGACCCCTTTTCATTGAACTTGGTAGCAGATAAATTACAGTCTAAGGATATTTTTACCTCAGTAATTCATATTGGCATTTCAATAAGTTTATTATTACAGAAAATTCTTAGGAAGATAAAAGTTGCAAATAATTTTATTACTAATTTCATAAACTTTGTGGAAGAGTCATTAAAGAAAAATAGTAGTAATGTCTTCGACTCCTCACAACAAAGCACCTAGACAGACACCTATGAACATAAATTGTTCTGGAAGGCCCAATGATTCATTTAATAACCCATAGCCAAACAGTGGAGTAAGAAGGAAAATCACTATACAGAAAGGATTACTGTGGTAGTTTGCATAGCTGAGACATCCTAGAAGACTAAAAACAAAGACAAGTGAGAGTTATGGGTATCAGCTACACAGTGGGTGTGATGTTTACCAGTGACCTGCTGTGTAGGAGATCCTGGCAGGTTTCATCAACAACCATTGCTGCTATGGTGGATCAGATAAGAGAGCTGCTCCTTGAAGGAGATGTTTGTTGTGCTGACTCAGGTGTGTAAGATCCCTCCTTTCCAATGCTATGTATGCATACTCAGCTCTGGAGCCTTTCCTTGAGCACCAGTGCCTAGGGAAGTAGAACCACGGTTGCAGCAGAAATACAGATGTTCAAAAGCTCTACAGATCCGTGTGTGCCTATGCTGTATTCCACAACTCCCAGGTGGCTCCCAAAGCATTGTACTACCCACAGCATTACCAATATTTCTATTGAGCACATGTGCACTGGTGCTTGCTTTAGCCTGTTCTAAAAAAACTGAGGTCTTTCCTCATGCTCCAGAGCTGGGCTTTAAAGCTACTTCATGGCCACTGTGGATCAGACATTGTGGCACTACTACCAGGAACATTCTCATGAGCCTGTCGTGGCAATAAACAGGAATAACCCCAGCCAGACTGTGCCATCCTCTATAGGAGAAAAGAGATCAGGATGATTCAGTAGTCTTTATTATCAATCAATTACTCCAACAACTTTCCCCATTGCTGTAAACATCCACAGCTTGGCTGGGAGCACTCATGGAATCTTTGTTAATGCTGACCTCAGCTGATGATGCAAAAGGCTCCTACTGGAGCTACAGCTGCCATTCTCCATGCAGCTTGCAACCTCATACCTACCACAGATGGGGATCTCGAATAAATTTGTATTACTGGGTGTTACACTCCAGTTGTTTACTATGATAAACAGTACTTGTATTTCTTATCAGTCCTTAATCAGGATTTGAAGGATTCAATGTTTCTTAGTGATTCAACTCTACCTTCATATGTGGATAACCTTTTGTTGTGGATTAAAGATAGGATGACTCTAAGACTCAGTCTCTATATTTATTTTTTCCCATCCTTTTAGTGTTACTTTAGAGTTTGCATGGTTTGTGCATGGTGCAAACACATGTATATACAGAAACAAACATGTGATACCATAAGAGGACTTTAGGTATCTTTTCTTCTATTGTTCCTTGAAATATTCTTTTAAAACAGGGCCTATTCACCAAACTAGAAGCTCCTTGTTTTGTCTAGGAT